>JWJA01005156.1:0-14182 GCA_000812885.1 Lanzia echinophila
TCCTCTCATATTCGAAGCACCTAAAGTACTTGCATCGAAATACAAGACTATTTTCAAAGACGTCCAAAATTCCGAGGCAGCTTTGGTCCCTTTCTATGCTCATCTACCTCACAACGGCTTTGTGTCTGATGATGTCAACATAGGATATACAAACCCCTCCAAGCCTTCATTGAGCTGAGGATTAGAGGAAACACGAGCTTCCTTAAATTCGTCCGTGGGAACATGGACCAGAATATTATGAGTAATTGTCGGTGTTCATATCTCCTCAAAGGGACATGTTCTTACTTTCTTACTCCTCGTAGAAGGGAACAAAGAGACTGACGATCGTGGTAATGCATGTGAAAGACGCAGAAGAAATGGCGCCGAAGCAACAGTAAAGTTTTCAGCTGCCAATATACCGACGGCCAACCTTTTTTTTTAAAATCCTATGCTATCCGAAGACTTCTTATAGGTACGCTTACTCAACAAGCGCATGATGACTATGCGGGGACTTCTTGCAGGTACGCTAACTCAACAAGCGTATGACAAGATAGTAGTTACTAACTAATTGCACCGAAAAAAAACAGAAATGATCATGTGCTGAGAACATATTCAATGCTCCGGTGGGTGAAAATCCGGTGGGTTGACAAAAGTGTGGGGTAGGGACTGTCCCGCTACCCATGCCCATTTTATACCCCAATATTGGGATGCCGGAAAATAGTTCTTACACGGAGAAGGTAAGCCGATGGATTGAGTTGATCCGTCATTGAATATGAGTTTGTGGGGAAGGATAAACTTTGGGGAAACAAGTGTGGGGTACATTGGTCAGAATTACCCGGTGACTTCCATCCACTCTTTTCGTCGATGATAACATACTTTGATGGCCAAGGCGGCAGTAAAAGCCCGGGATTCACCGTCCATATGACCGGCTGAACTCGAATTTTCCGCGGAAGGGATATATAAAACCCGGGAGAATGTATTTCTTTATCGCAGAACAGTTCAATCTCTACTGCTCATTGATTTACACACCGTATGATCCTCATGATGTATGGCATTCTACCATTATTGCTGGCCTCCGTGGCCGGTGCGAACGTGATCTCGAGACAGATCTTGGGGACTTCAACAGTCACTCTGAGTAACAACACCGGCTCAATCTCACACTTAGCATCGGGAATCCTTTATGGAATCCCAGATACAAAAAACCAGATTGCAGACTCTTGGTACACCAATATGGGATTCAATTATGCACGAGCTGGTGGTGCCCAAGTTCCCGCTCCTGGTCGGGGTTGGATCTGGGGATTATCAGAATACAAGGTAAGACCTTGTATCCAAACGGTCATTTCCCCTTGCTAACTCTGGTAGGTGCGATTCGCATCAGCACTGTCTAATTACCAAACTACCATTCAGCATGGCGGTAATTTTATCTTCCTAATTCACGATTTATGGGGCGCAGATGGCACTCAGAACTCCAGCGCACCATACCCCGGTGACAATGGAGACTGGACTTCCTGGGATGCTTATCTAACTCAATTCATCTCTGACATGAATGCAAATGGTGCCACTGCTTCACTTTCTATTGATATTGTAAGTGTATACATCACGTGTGGATACCGCGTTGAGTATCGATCAATCACTGACATCACCAGTGGAATGAGCCCGATTTGACGGGATTCTGGGCTAGGACCCAGACCCAGTATTTCCAGATGTGGGGACGTACTTATGCGAGATTGAGGTATATATTGTCTTTATTACTTCGAAAGCTCAATACTAAAGGGAACTTAGAGCAACCTGGCCCAATGTCAAACTTATCGGTCCTGCGTATGCCGGATGGCCTTCACTCTCGAATACTTGGTGGACCGGTTTTGCGTCATTTGTGAAGGCCAACAGTAGTGTTCCAGACCAATGGGTATGGCACATGGAAGGTGGCGACGGCAACATGGGAACCGCTGTTGCGGGACTTCAATCGATCTTGAGTACCTATGGACTTCCGCAAAAGACCATCAACATTGACGAATACGGCACATATGCTGAACAGGTCCCTGCTGGAGCTGCTTGGTGGATCTCTCAACTCGAGAGATACAACGCCATTGGACTACGGGGAAATTGGCTGAGTGGCTGGTCACTCCATGACTTTTTCGCTGATCTACTCGGGAAGCCAAACGCAGGTACATCATCTTACAGTCCGACTGCGACTGGCTATTGGGGCAACGGAGAATACCAAGTCTACAAATACTACAATCAAAACATGACTGGATATCGTGTAGGGACTTCTGTTTCCGCCGACAACTTGCTGGATACCTACGCGACCGTTGGTAGCACACAAGTAAAGATCCTAACCGGAGTTCGTATCACAACCGGTACCTGGCAGATCACGGTCAACAGCTTGTCATCAGTTGGACTTGCTACTTCTGGGACTCTGAATATCCATACGTGGGGCTTTCCAAATACAGGTGCCCATTTCGGAGACGTCGCCGCACCGACTGACCTAGGGACTGTGGCACATACTTACTCGGGAAATAGTGTCACTTTTCCTATATACCAAGTTGACACTTCAACTGCCTATGCGTTTGAGTTTAACGTTTAAGGAGATAAGCATGAATAGTCTGGACCGGTTCTCGGTGGTAACAAAAATAAGCACATTCAATCATGGACTCTTATTGCTTGAAAGTACTGTAGGCTTTAATATTGTTCCTTTAAATGTGATTGGCCGGTTGTTGCTCTTTGTTTTGCCTCTCCGTAGTACAGTATACGCCACCTCCACCCATTACCCCGCCATTTACCTTTGTTCCCAAAGCTCAAGAAAATACAAATATATTCACCAAAGTCGTATTAAGGTTTGAGAGAACGTCTTTAAAATGTCTTCAGAGAACACACCAACACCTGCTACATATGCAGAAGAACCGCAAGCTTCCTCAGTTGACGAGAAATCGGCCAAGCCTGAAAATCCAGATATTCAACGACTCCGACCCGAAACCCGTACTAAGCCCACCCCATCTTCACCAGACAGTATGAATGTCGAAGTCGGCAGCGAAGCCACTACAGAATCCGAGGCAAACGACCGCAGATTTGTATTCAAAAGTGCAGAATCGGAGAAACCAGCCGATACCGAAAGTGACGGCTCGTGGGAAGAAGTAAAGCATGAAGGGGCAGAAGAGAGGCCATCCGGTGAAGACAAAAAGGATGAGGTTCCAGCCACCAAAGTTGAGGATGAAATTGCACCAGAGTTTCGTCCCCGAACTCCTCGTCCATACGGTGGACATGGCAATTGATTAATACAATGACAAATTACCGGATCGCCTGACGAGTAGCATTTTGTAAGTTTCGAAGCACAAGTGCATGATGCGAAATCGGATTTAAAGTCTAATATGGAAAGTTTCCAGCGCATTTTGAGCCATGCAATGATCTTCGAACCCACCTCACAATCTACCTCGTTGTTACCTTGTCCGCGTCCTAAATACTTTGATCTCGACTCAATTCTAAATCTTCGATCTTCTCCACATTTCACAGATTACGAATTTCAAATCATACTTCAGAATACGAACGGATTTGCAGATGGAAGGAAGAAAAATCCCATAAGTATTATAAGAAGCAAGGGCAGTTTTCATTTGCTGAACCTAATTGGTGTTTATGAGATTTGAAGTAGTTGCATGCGGAGGGCTTTCATTCTTTGGGTCATTTGGTAAAGCTGCACCTGTAGTTACAAATGAGGATTAGGATTCCAGGCGGACACTTTGCAGCCATAGGGAAATATGATAGGACTTTCTTTCGAAAAGGAAATTCATTTTGGCTTCTAAACTTCTTGCGTGCCCGAACTGGTACATAGTTGTGCACATTCGCAATTGCCCCTTTCGTTTTGGGAAAGAATTAGTTGGATGGTAAATATATCCATGTTCGCACCTTCTTACATTATCTTATAGCTCTGCAATATTTATTGTTTACTTTTCTTTCTCTGATCTTCTTCCAACCTCGCATTCAATTATTACCCAAACACCTCAATATCTATTATTAATTCATTAATTTTCTACCTACCAATCCTAAAAAACCCTTTTCCATTCTTATCTTTACGGTTACTTCGTATGTCACACCGTATTGCACACACACGCATCGTTCACCACAAGGCTCTTTGATAATTCCACTCATTATATTAATCCGCAGATTACACGCTCGCAGATCGGACTCTCACAGATCACATTCTCACACATCACCATCTCCAAGATCAGACTCTCTCTGTGAACCCATAATGGCCTTAGAGCTGAATATCCAAACTACCAAGTCTAAGGGTACTAAGCTTAAAAGCACAGAAGAAGAACTGCCAAAGACGAAAACCACTTGTCAAATCAGCTCGAAGCACAGCAAGCCTAAGAGCACAGAAGAAGAATTACCTGGGAAAACAACCACTTCCATTCATATCAAATCGAATCACAGTAAAGGCAAACAGCCCGCATCTTCCGCCACTCGAGAATCAAGCCATAGTTCAGACGATTCGGAAAGCGAACCCGATAACGACTCGTTACCACTTGTCCGTAATCCAACGAAGACAATGGATAAAGGATCGGACTATCGTATTGAGCAAGAACATCTCCCGACATCTATTCAGTACGCTAGTCTCGAATTGAAAGATAGGGAGATAAGTCTCACACAGTTTCCCTCGTCAATCGTAACTGGGATTCAAGGCATTCTAGAAAGATGTTGGGGCACAGGATTGAAAGCCGTGGCTTCAACCAAAACCGGTCATGAATCTCAGCTCAACGTTTTCAAACGCTCCTGGCGTTGCAAAGACTTCTCGCCCTCGCCCGACGAGGTTGTCATGCGAAACATGCTTGCGTACCTTGCGTCTCAAGGTTGGATAGCTACAAGATGCCCGGCATTCAGGCCGAACGACTACAGTATGAAGTTCCAGAAAGGGTTAAAAACAATCCCACAATGCTATTGGCTTGTGATTAGCATGAGGTCGAATGACAGGCATTTGGATGTTGTTGGGGGCTGCGACGAGCTTCTGAACACAATCAGACTCACGTTACGCGAGATGGACCTTTTGCATTCCCCTTCCAAGCATGATAAGCGATGGAAGCGACGGGCTAGCCGCGCGGAAACCGATCGTGTGCTAGACCAAGAAAATGGGATACATCGATTTCAGCTGGCAAAAGGAAGTCTGAGACTTAGCCGGCGACGTGAACAGGACGAAGCACGCACGAAGAGATTCCCCTTGAGATTGTTGGAAAGGCTGGATGAGCGTGGATGGCGTCCTTACGCAACGGCAGAGAACCATTGGACATACACCACTCCCTGGACCAACAGTGCGGGACAAAAAGGCGAAACCACACATCACTTTTTTGAGGGAACTTGGTATTGTGTGAAGAGTAAGGAGTGGACCCCAGATAACCCCGTGAAGCTTTCCTGGTAGTAACTATTACCGAGCATGCGACGTTCGAACCAACTGCCGGTCTACCCCTCATGACGTTCTGGCTGTTGGGTGCAATGGGTTAAAACAATCACAAGTCGGAATACGTCTGTATCGATGTAGCTTTGCGTTGATTGCTTCTCTCTACGGATCTTGGCCATGAGTTGTAATTGGGCTCGTATTCTCTTCTGTATGAACACACTTGTATCCTTAGGCTGTCCAAATTGACTCGCTTAGTGTCTAATTCCAACTACCATTGACACAACCATGGGACTTTATCGTGATCATCGCGTGTCATTACCCTAATAGTAAATAATACTTTATTTAACATGGTCTTTAGCCAGAAGTGATATGACTGGAAATGCATATCCAGTACTTGTGAGATGGTAGAAGATATGGAGAGTGGAACATCAACTATGGTCATGAGTTACTACTATCTATTCATTCCAATTCAATCTATAATTATCGACATACGTGAAGATCTGGGAATAGTCCCTCAAAGAAATATTTTATTGGGATTTGCTGATCATCACAAGGCACTTCATGAGCCAATGCAACTTCCCAGAAATTTGATCCCCGGAACAAGTTACTTCTGAGTAGATACGGATCATGGATATAAGTTCTGCTTCTGGGAATCATTACATTGCAAAATGCAGTGGTTTTTGTATACGTTTAGCACCAGTTGTATCAATAATAAATGTTACGTTGAGCTTCCTTCCAAACGACACCCAAATATTTCAAGATGTGTTGAAGCGCCCAACGTTGTAGCGGATTTGATGATTTTGTTCTGTACTGTACATATATCAGGCCCCTTTTATTAAAACGATATATCTTCTAGAGCACATTTACTTTCCGTTCCCAAAATTTCATAGACTATTTCGACGGTTAATTTTACACTCTATGATTCCTAAAATCCGTAAGAAAATTCAATTTAATCGTAGTTTCAAAATGACCTTAAGGTCGGGAACGCGTTTTGATGAATTATTAAAGTTCGAGAAATGTTTGGCAGAAGTTAAATTAGCTCGAATAACAATAGAATCCGACTGTTCATCGCGGAATGGTCGTTGTAGAACCAACAACGACATCAATTCGGCGAAGTTTTCAATCGTTGTGGATGGAGTTGTAGTTCCAGACTGAAGACTGCGTCGCTTGATAGACCTTGACAGAATTCACCAACCAGTAACTAGATTTGTTAGTCGGGTTTTGTAGTGAGCGGGGTTCATAGTACTAACGCATCTCTGAATGCTGCTGGGTTCCCGGCAACAAACTGTTCACAAGAAACCCTGCCCCCTTGACTACAAATTCCGCCGTCGTTTCCCCAAACGCTTCCAGCCCAGTCACCACAGAATGTTGTATCAAAGATCAGATTGTGATCGGCGAAATGGTGGTCAATATTACAAGAAGATGAGCCTTGGAACACAGCTTGCGGTTTAGGCCAGGTAGCTGGTTGAGGCATTTCTTGTTGAATATCGTATGGGATGGAATGACGAGGAAAGAACCAGATCTTTATGTAGTTGGATGTCCACTCTGTGGCATAAACGCCGCCTCCGTGTGAATTGAAGTCTTTGCCATATGTGTTACCTCCTGTGGCAGCTGTGGTGCCGCATCCCTCATTATTGCTGAGCTGGTATCGTGAGTCTCAGATACAGTAGTAATACAAGAAGTTCTTACCTCCACATCACACTGTCTGCCTGTGGCGGTACCTAGCTGTGCTCCTGGATTCTTTGGGACCGTGCAATCTGCTGACCTTGACGAGCTTAGTTAAAAACAAGAGCGAGCAAGACAACTTTCTTACGTATGAAGAGTCATGAGATTATCAACTTGTTGATTGACACCCTCTATTATATCAATCTCTCTGCATGTGCTGTTAGTGTATGGACAATGTGGAAGCCGAACCATGGAGCCATAAACCATACCCATAATTTGGCCAGTTGGGTCCCAGCGTCCAAACTGGTTCCATATGGTCAGCAAACGCTTTCGAAACCTTTAAAGATTACTCACAGGCCGGCCAGGTCCCACATATCGAGTTTGGCATATGCGCAATATCCGCGATGAACAGCCCGTGGGTCCACGATCCCTTGGTTGAGATGCGAACACTTTTCCTCCCGGCACCATCAGGATTGAGATAACTCGTATGGTCAACTCCCATGTATACTGGTCCATTTTTGTATGCGCCGATCAATCCCCTGTTTGCCGCTTCATATGCACTCGTATATCTGGAATCTACCATGAGTAACCACCTTGATATTTGGGAGTCTAAGACTCACGTAACGTATCCATGAGTAGGGTCTGAGTCCTATAGGTGATCTTAGAAGGGAAATCTTTTATGCTTAACATGTAGAAGATAGGAAATAGTTGTCTTACAGTGAAGAAGTCCCAGCCAGTGAAGAAATCCGTCCCCTCATACTTCGTGTCGAGGTGATATGTTTGGGAAGTGGCAATCGCGACACTTGGAAAAATACTTAACAGCACCAAACAACATATCGATATCAGAAGCATTATAGAAAAGCGAAAGTTATATGTTGCGGGAACAAAATTGCAACGAAGACGAAGAAGCACGAGTTTGGGTAACAAAAACTATTTACATTTATGTCAAACTTTATGCCAATTGAAGAATTTACGTGCCACGTTTGTTTCTCCGATCAACACTGCAAAATATGTACATTCCACAGTGCTTAAGTACCAAAATTGAATTTTGATGTTGTGCAATTCCAGTTGTGCTTATTTGAAGTTGTCTCGCAGGTACCTACTTAACATGCCCGAAAAAGCTAGTTGCACAATCCCGTGTAGCCTCGAACCTTCTTAATATGGGCGTAATGCATAGCTTTTATTAACTTGTAAAACATTGGGACATAAATAAGATTGAGTCGTACGTTCCGGTGCGTGCCAAAGGAAGGTGCTGCTTTGCACCAATGTCGTTATGGGGGGTTCTTTCCTATATAGAGAGGTACAATACTGTATTCATCAGATTGAATCTCTTAATATAATATATGAGAATCAATATCATACAATCATCTAAACTTATATACTTTGTATTAGCGCCTGATATTTGCTGGGCATGGTTGATGCCGTAGGGTACTGCCCTACGTGTCGGGTATAGAGCATTTCTCAGCCTCAGTTACCCCCAGCGAACATGGAAATCGCGTCATGGTGGTACCTGTCTGAAATTATTAAAGGATCTATATGAACATCGTAGTTCATACTCGTAGGACCAGTATCTTCTGATGCGCCTACAGTCATCAGTTAGCCATGCTGAATATAAGCATATTATACAACCTGCCTCAATTGGTGGATCCGGGAATTGATTGTTGAAACCCATTCCCGGAACTGCAGCGCCATCGGGTGCAGATCACTGATTCCTGACGATGGAATCATATTGCAACAATAGTAGGCTTGGGAGGCCAATGAGTTCCAAGGTTACTGCATGTACTTACTTCCCGGACAGTGGTGGTGTTCGGCCAGTCAAAAGGGAAACCTGTATGTATGTCACAGTTGCCCCAAGCAGTACGGTGGTTTTGGGCATTCCAAGAAGAGCCTGAAAATATTTGGAGTCGGCAGAAGCTTTCGAAGGTGGCAACACCTCTCATTAACGGCCAAAAAAGAAGAATGATGAATAGGCGCATACTCTAGTCAACGAGTATTGATGAGCAATTTAAACAAGCACACTCTTTCTAAGGATCCAAGATTTTAGATTCATATGAGGAATCATCGGTGCCAGAAACCACTTGGCACTTAAACTGCACACAATGAAATAAAATAGGCTTGAGAATGAACTAGATTATTGTGCACTCGCTGATAAGCGGCAGAAGCCTACGAGTAACAACTTGGTTGTTTGAGGCGGTCGAGAAATCAAAAGTATTACAAACCGCAGCCATCAATACTGAGATAAAGCGAGGAATAAATAACCAATCCACACAAGAAAAGAATATAAGAGAGCTGCAAACTGTTTTTTACCGTATGGTCTTTTATCTCTGGAGTAAATTGTTCTAATGCTTTACCTCGCTTGGAGATTGACGATATCGTCGCTGCAAAATATTGGGGCGCATATGGCCGCTAGTGAGAAGGTGGAGGCGGAAAGCGGTAGCAGAAAAGTTCTGCGGGGCAATTCTATTTTTACTGAAGCACAAATGCGCGGGGCAAGTTGGTTCTTGTATGTACCCCCAGTGACTCACCACTTTCTTTAAGTTGCTGATATCTCTCATTTTTATGAATTGGATTCGAATTTCAAAGTCATAACTTCTTATTTTTGATTATGTCGAAAGTCTACCTTCTTGATTATGTTGCTGGAAACGTGCGAAGTTTAGCAAACGCAATCGAAAAAGTTGGGTATACTATCGAATGGATTCGAAGTCCAGAAGATGTCCCGAAAGCAGATGTAGGTGGAGTCGCTTCTTATAACCTTTATATATTTTACCGGAAAGTTGGATACTAAGAATTGATTACAGAAGTTGATCCTTCCCGGAGTCGGTCACTTCGGCCATTGCATGTCACAATTCTCTTCCGCCGGTTACCTTCCTGCAATTCGAAAACATATTGAATCCGGCAAACCATTCATGGGCATATGTGTTGGGCTACAAGCACTCTTTGAAGGTTCTGCTGAAAATCCAGCTGTTCCTGGTCTGGGTGTCATCAAAGGGTCCCTCGATCGATTTGACGATAGTTCGAAAGCAGTACCGCACATTGGGTGGAATAGCGCAAACACGTCAGAAAAACAAGTTTACGGTCTGCGACCGAGTTCCAAATACTATTATGTCCATTCGTACAAAGTACCATACAAGAAAGGGGAATTTGAAAGCCAGGGATGGACGGTCGCAACCGCTAGGTACGGGGAAGAGGAATTCGTTGGGGCTATCGCCAAAGGAAATATACTTGCTACACAATTCCATCCAGAAAAGAGTGGTGTTGCGGGGCTAAGGGTTATCAAGGCATTTTTAGACGGAGCTAGTAGCACTGAGGCAGTTGAGGGATTGGCAGCCGTCGAGGAGGGTTTGACGAGACGAGTCATCGCCTGCTTAGATGTACGGACCAATGACCAAGGAGATCTAGTCGTAACAAAAGGCGATCAATATGATGTAAGGGAAAAGTCTGACAGCGGAAACGTCCGTAATCTAGGCAAGCCGGTGGAGATGGCCAAAAAATACTACGAACAGGGAGCAGACGAGGTCACTTTCTTAAACATTACGAGTTTCCGAGACTGTCCTCTCGCAGATGTGCCAATGTTGGAAATATTACGACGTACATCGGAATCAGTCTTTGTACCGTTGACTATCGGTGGAGGTATTCGAGACACTGTGGATACCGATGGTACAAAGGTATCTGCTCTGGACATCGCTACTATGTATTTCAAGAGCGGAGCGGACAAAGTCTCAATTGGATCCGACGCAGTGTCAGCCGCAGAAGAATACTATGGGGCAGGGAAAAAGTTATCAGGAACGACAGCCATAGAACAGATATCCGGTGCCTACGGCAATCAAGCGGTGGTTGTCAGCGTGGACCCAAAGAGAGTATATGTATCCGACCCCAAAGAAACAAGGCATAGCACACTACAAACAAACCGTGCAGGACCAAATGGGGAGCAGTATTGCTGGTACGCGTGCACGATCAAAGGAGGACGAGAAACTAGGGACATGGATGTGGTCGAATTGACCACGGCAGTTGAAGCGATGGGAGCTGGGGAAATATTGCTAAACTGCATAGATAAAGACGGAACGAACAGCGGATTTGATCTCGAACTTATCAATCAGGTCAAGAAGGCAGTTGCCATACCAGTCATTGCTTCTAGTGGCGCCGGAAACCCCGGGCATTTTGAAGAAGTCTTCTCGAAAACGACGACAGACGCTGCCTTGGGAGCTGGAATGTTCCATAGAGGAGAATATACTATCAAGCAAGTCAAGGATGCGTTGGCTGAGAAAGGTTTGATGGTTAGACAGTTCGAGAAAGATATCTGAAATTTAGCATATAGATACCAAATATACCAATCAAATATCCTATTTGCAAAAAGCCCTGTGCAGCTTCTCAACCAATGCTAAACACTTTCTCCCAAGCAAGGCCTGCCTACGCCTCAAAACCTCTTACCATGCATCCTTCGTGCTTGTAATCCTCAACTATAGATACCGCTCGCAACATCTCCCAACGGAAACCCCTTCCAAAGAATGCCATACATACCACCTACAGCCGTCAAATTCTCCAATATACGAAGTAGAGGTGGAGGTATGATGAAAAGAAGGGATATAATGTTGCAGTCCAATGCCAGCTTGGGACAATGACAATTTAAAATCTCAAGAATAGCAGTTCTCAACTCACAGCCACCAAAACATGGGATATAGGCTTGACCTTTTGGAGTGATCCTAAATCCGGTAATGCTACATAGTACTACCCTGCGAGTAATTGAGGACTACTAAAATCCCCTTACATATTTGTGATCTTCCGTAGTCGCCAAAACCTCAAACTTCATACCCACCGCAATAGGACCACCCGTCCTAGGAACACTCAGCATCCCAAAACAAGGCTTAAACTTGAGCCCCTCATCCACACGCCTATAACTAACCATCGTATCCCAAGGTTCATGCTTATCCTTCTCCGCCGTATCCGGATCCACATTGGGAACTTGACATCGACCACATCGAGCTTGTACATCGATATACATCCCATTCGAGCCCATAATAGAAGACAGAAGCCCTCCGGATTCAGGGTTGTTTATAATATTCACCAGTTTCCAGTTATCTTCGCTCCAGGCTGCAGGCGCTTTGTCGGCATCATCTCCCTCGTCTTTGCCCCGCACAATTATGTTCGGTCGGAACCTCTCGATTGTGATGGTCTTGCATCCTTTCTTCTTTAGCCTCCCGTTCAATTCGCGTAATGATGCCTCATTCGCGATGGTCAGTGGCATCACATCAGGGAAATTGGTACTCTCTTCCCTTCCCAAAAGATGTGGTGCCGCGTTCCCTCGTAGTATCCTCGGTGTAGGGCCCTTGTATACCAATTTCACCTCTTGTCCAAAGAACTCCGTGAAAATGCTATTTATCTCATCGCCATATATATACCCATCTGTATTGTAATCCCAAATGCGCACCGGCTTCAAAGTAGTGTTTTCTCTCAACCATTGTTCAGTGGGTCGAGCAGGCACCATGACCTTCTTGTCTGTATCTCTGATAGCAACAACGAGATATTCGGCATCTTCAATAGTTGTGAAGGATGTATTGATTAATGTCATGGAGGAGATGTCGCGAATCGTAATGAACTTATTATCGTCGCCCGTCGCGAACATCCATCGTCGGTCCAGCTCGAGACCATGTGTAGTAAGAGTCGAGGTCTTGAGGGATATGCCGCGACACGACTTTATGGGGTAGATGCGCAAGTCGACGATCTCTGTCGTGGTGGAGGGAGATGAGAAAGGATTGAGACTATTGAACATCTTGGATGTATTGGAATTGATCGATCATTCAATCTGCCTCCGTTCGGTATTGTGATACTAAAAGGCTCTGTTGTAGTGGGCGAGATGGCGCCAAATATATGTAGATGCTAAAGAGCATGTCGTTGCGAAAGGCGCGATTCAGGGCGTGGTGAGTGGGGGTTTGTTTGGTCTAGACTAGAAGTTATCTACATAAGCATTCCGATGACTGTGTATGTTCCATACCGGTTTTATTAATACATATTGCGACCTACGAGAATCATCATACTTCTGGAGCTGCTTTGAAATTCGGAACTTCTAAAGTTCTAGATCAACTCGGAAAAACATCATATGTTATATGTTGAAGACGATGATGTGAGCAACAAATTGATGATTACATAATTTATGAGCATCTAGATACCCCGCCCCCACCAGCACCTGGTTGCCCCACTATCTCCCGGGTGCCCATCTCATGCCATGTTTTGGTCTTGCTCAAACAAGTTGGATAACCTCTAAAATTTTGGAAAAACTTGAAGGGTCACAGCTTATGGTGGGGCTTATAATAGCCTTCGACTTCACGGCATACTCTTCTTACTAACCAAAGCTCCATAATACTCGTTGACATTCTTATTTCCAGCAACTGCATTGATAGCCTTGGCAAGAATTTCGGTTTCCTTCGACTGAGGAATCTCAATTGGAGACCATGCCGTAGTATATTGAGCATCTTCGACACTGGAACAACAATACATCCGAATCACTATCAACTCTTGAAATCAAATTTCCAAGATATTATTATACGCAGTATCATCGACACCGAACCAAACTTCACAATTTAATACCATTCACACACAAAGGATCCTTAGCTACTCCCAACTCCTTTTCTCCATTCAACCTCACACTCTCCAACCGCCTCCTGGGCTATTGTTCGCTAAGCTAACCAACACACTTAATGATCCCCATTCTTCACCTTCTTCCCCCCAACCTTTGCTCATACTCCCTATCACACTCATGCTAAGCAGTGCACTCAACGATCCGCATCCGCCCCCTCCCTCACTCCAACATTTTCTTGTAGTCTCACATTCCATTCCGTAACCATTACAGCCAACTGCGTCATTACATAACTACAACCTCAGAACTTATCTTCATAATCGGGGAGCCGGGCTTGGTGTAAATCGATGGGGTTGTATAGATAGAGGGTGTTAGAATTATCGTTGAATATGGAATTTGTTTACAATGTGACTATAGAGGCTTTGGCTACTACTGATCTATGCACGTTGTAAGTATTAATCCAGGGATGGTGATTGTTCTACATAGTCAGTAAAGTAACTAGTTGTAGATGCTGAATGCGAGGGACATGTTGAGCAGGAGATTTCCTACTGTTAATTTTTCTTTTTCTTACATGCCGTTGCGAC
>JWJA01005157.1:0-14159 GCA_000812885.1 Lanzia echinophila
AGTATTGCTTAACAATTCTTGGCGTCGTGATTTTGTATTCAATTTAACTTCACGGAGTTATGATCAAAGTTACTAGATTCTTGGCTCAACGGGTTTATAAGTAAATCTGGTATACCCGTCCGAAGATGAATACTACTAGGTCCCTACTAGTAGGTATTCATACTTTGGTAATCAGAGTTGGAACTGCCGTGAATTAGTCGTGTTTTCACCGCAAACATTTACTTAAGGTGGACTGGGATGGGATATTGATGTTGACATACATGATGCAGACTGACGCATATATATTAATTGTTTAAGGGTATATCGACGCAAAAGAATACGACAATAACCTCCAACACCGATTGAATCTCCATCATCGCCTAAAAGAAGGGGTTTGATATATGAAGTAGCCTGCAAAAGTCTACCTGCTATCTTGGATTCAAATTCAACTATGGTAACAGAACTTCATCGCTTCCCAGACCTAGACTTTATAACAAAAATTGACCACCGGACGCTTGTCTATTCTCCTCCGCTCAACTTCGCGGGTAACTCCTCTAAATCTTCTGCACTTTCGATTTCCAGCACCTTCCCTACCTCTGCCGTATTTCTCATCAACTCTTTTGCTCCAGCGTATAACATGCGTTGTTCGGCGTTGACAGTAGGTGGAAGGTAAAAGACGAGAATATAGGGGACGGAGAGACGTCCTGATGACTGTGTAATATGGAGAGTCAGCGTTCAGTTGATTTTCGCAGAATAAAAAAGATCAACAGTAATTTGCGAAACATACGAGAGTCAAAGGATAGCTTAACAAGATGAAACGTGGGGAGTGGTCTGGCAGGTCATCGCCGATGGATTGGAGGTCCTTATAAACAGTCTCCTCCTCGTCCTGTTTGATTTCGAGGGTGGTTTTGTCAATGAGATCTGCTCAAACAGCATATTAAGTCAGCGAAGTTAACTTGGTGATAACATAGGCACAGCGATACTCAGAGAGAACCGAGCGAAGGGATAAGTCAATAGGATACAACGAACATATAACTGCTTGCGGGTCGTTCGCGCGCGATGTGCCAAGTCTAAATTTTCGAAGCTTGTTCTTGGTCTCGGTACTGAAAGTGTAGAGCCTGGACTCGGAAGCCTATACATGCGAAGTTAAAAGTGCGTAACAAATGAATGGTATCGCATAATGCCAGCCAGTAGGGATGGTGCATACCATGATGCGAAAATGTGTTTTCTTGAACGCAAACTGGTAGAGAGAATAGTTGAGGTACTTTGCTAGGATTATTCCTGTTAACACTTGACTTTTATGTTCGAATATATTACTCAGGTATATAAAAAAGATGTGCTTGTGGAGAATCTGTGAAGGAGGGATGGGGAAGTGGGCTGTTTAGCGTAGTTTCCCGGTCCGAGATTGTTCCGATAATGGGTTTTAAATTTGACATCTATACATCTATGTAACAACATCACAAACCACTTCAAGACATGAATTTTTGATCTTCCGAGACAGATTCAATTATTTCCGAATATATTGAATGATAATTGGTGTGTTGTGGGATCTGCATTGACTTAACTTCATTTCATGTTTGGATTGCATCAGTTTGACGGCACAAAATCGCCTTTCTATATCCGTCTTAGTTGTGGTTCACTATATACATATAAGGGGGTCACTTGGAAGTTGGGACCAGCTAGCTTCAAATCGTCGAATGACACCCATTATCGATTGAGAAAGCCAAAGCAAGACATTTTGAAAAGAGTTTGCAACACATGAAAATTGCAAAGGGTAAATCACAACTCACATCTTAGCAGGAGGAATCTGATATAGGTGCAATCATGTGCGATCTTGTTTGTGACTTGCTGGCGAAGATGTTCACCTGCCCATTTCGACTTCATTGCTTGTCAACTTGACCGCCCATGTCCCTCACACCCACCCTTATAATTTCAAATGGATAGGAAATCCTCCATAGAGCAAGATCGCCCTTAGCTTTAGACATCCTATCCCTCGCTTTGCGCCCGTTATAGCCTAAAAGAAAATTGCATTCCTTACCTGGAACCAGTTTGCGTACCACCGAGGATTCAGCAGTGTATTTTGATACTTTTGGCTCCCAGCGTTTCTATTTCGTTGTCATTAACTTTTTGGCACGAGGGTGGCGGGGATTGCCTATATTTAGTCGTTGTTTCTGGCGAGATCGAAGTGGCAAGAGATGGGATCGAGGTTCATAAATGACGCTCAAGTGGGGACGGGGTAGTAAATGCACTGGAGAATTAAGTTATTTTATTTTTATTTTTGCATTTGCAAGCAGTCTAGACCCCTGATTGTTGAAATTGCTTTGCGAGGGCAGTGCAGCTGGGCTTTTGGATTTGGGTTCTGGAGGCATCGAAAAATTGGCCGTCATCTATCAACACACTGATATTATCTTGGTTTGAGATAAAACGACCTAGAGAGTCCGAAGATCCATAAAGGTTCTATCGTTATATCATTGAGTTTCTACTACATCGGAGGATAATATAAGAACGTCATTGAAAGGGGGTTTCAAAAAGGATTTAAAGTCTCCCTATACTCTACCCATAGTTGTGATGATATGGATATGGGATGAGTAGCTGCAAGCGAGGAAAACAACCAGAATTCTAAAGTGACATCATGTTATGAGAATGTATGCACTGCATCTACCACAAAAAATTTTATCAGATGAAAGGACTTGGCACAAACAAGAGGACATTTCGCGTAGTGTGTTGAAATGTACTTCGATGAACAAATAATAGTGGGAGATTTGATGATATGAACAAGACAAGACTGCTCTGGAAAGTCTGTACACAAAATGAACTTTGCCGATGTGATATTCCGTATTCCAATTCGCTGTTCCAATTCCCTGATCCAATTGCGCCAATAAATATTCAAAAAGAGGTGGGTATCATTCATAAATCATCCTTCACACTTCCAGAGCTTCTGCCAGGCCCTTCCACTGCTACCCATCAACGTCATTTCCAACCCAGCCCCATCATCCGTCCCCATATCATGTTCTCCTGGTGTGGTGCAACCTCGACCTTCATGACGCATGTCGTCGGAAACTCCTTCTCTTCCTTTTCTTGTTCTTTTCGGCTAAAATGGCGACCTCCTCATAGTATGGATATCCAATCCTGATTGGTGTCTTCTCTTGTATATTCTCCGTTGTTGTCTCCATCAGATTGTTGCCTCTTGATGACTGGTGCTTATGTTGTTTTTGTGACTTCGGGAGAGACGCATCCTTTGGTATTGGTGAAGGGAAGACGGAGTGATGTCGAGAGGATGTAGTAGAGATTGTAGAGTCTGATAAACCAGAGTTCGTCCTTGATGGTCTCTTATTCCGGCAACGATCTCGACAGCGATCTCCACCGCCCCTGGCCTTGTGAGAAGTATTTGATGAATGGGTGTTTCCCATTTTCGATGATGATTTATGTCTTGATACCGATGGTTGAGGAGCAAGTACGAAGATTATGCTATCCGTAAGGGTGACTGAAGATGTAGTATATATCTTGGGTAGCAGCTTTTTTCCACCGAGGTCTCCGTGAGGTCATGATACACATGGCAGCCATGGTCTTATATAAGATACGTGAGCCATGTACACCGAGCTTTGAAAATAGTCCGTGGAACCCAGTCATACACCGGAAAAGGTTGTAGCCTAAACACTAATCAAAGTTCCATGAGAGCAACCAGATTTACGCCAAATTAGCTTTGTTTTGGGTGTCATTCTGCAAACCCCTGGTAAACTAAATCCGAGCTGGTTCGTTTTACGTGAGTTTTTATGTTGGATCGGCGCAAGGCTGAGTCCGCAAATCCGTCATCCCACTAATAACTCTCTTAACAAGGTCAGCCATTGCCCACGTGGAAGCGAGGGCGGGGCGGGAACTGGCATTTGGACATTTGATATGAGTCCGAGATCCGTTTCCATTTGATCCGAGAACGGTTACATACTTTGATTGGATCGTATTATCAAAGCTAAATTCAATTGGAATCTTCTTGAAGTTCCTTTAATGTTTTCGTCTATTGGGCCAATCTCCACCCCTCAAAGCTGTAGATGCATCGCAACTACTTTCCAACTTAAGTAATCCGTGCGAAAATGAAACGTTCATTGAATCATACACTCCCACGAACACCGAGCTACCACGAATAGACCATGGATAGACCACGATAGATCAAAGTTTTCCTTTCAATACTGAAGCTTGTTTTCAAGTTTTGTTACTGCTTTACATGGAAGCTGAAGCTATGAAGTCTGGAACGATAAACTTCCGGTCATGCCACGGTCATTGTAGTTGTACTGCGGATTACATACATTGCACATTCATCTTTTGCTTTTGTACACCGCTTAGATCAAAATCTAAAAGGGAAACTTCAAAATGGCGAATCAAGTTAGATATTTCGTCAAACTGTCAAAATTTTCAATCCACTTATTAGAAGACTTCAACCACAGTAGCGTGAGTTGTCTTTTAAACTCGCACATCATGGCGGTGATCATGATCCATGAAGCATGCACGCACGGTGTGGAGCAGAAGCTTACATCGAGCATTCTAGCCCTAGATCTAGATGGGTACTAGATAGCATCACTCGCATGAGGATGGTATGGCATGATATTTTTCAGCATTATTAATTACCATAATAAGGATTTATAAATATAATTTAAATAATAAGGACTTATTACCAACCAGTACCAGTATAATCCCTTATTTTTACCAGTCAATATTGTAATCGGTATTAGAATTACTGGACATGGGTTAAATCCTAATAATAAACTAAGCTTAAATCCACCATGTGGAAATGAAACTTATAAGTTCCTCGCTCCCCCACCCATCCACGACAAGATAGAAAGCCTAACAGTTGTTCGAACTTTGAGAAAGCCCTACATCACTTACGGAGTATATGCTTAGTTTCCTATTCCTCCTCAGTCTTGCTGCCAACGAATACATTTCTCCAGTAGCTACCAAGAAATCAGCCTGGTCATGTAGTTATGGCAGTGTGGAAAATTTCATTGCAATCAATCTTGGTGATAAGATAGGCGGCTACCTGGGTGGGTATTCAAGTTCAAGCGAACCACCTACTCCACCCCTATATTTGGGAACCAATCATCGTATTCCTAACGAATAGAATCTGGTATGAGATATATATATATATATCATTGATTGGGAATTTTGATAGAAAACCCACCTTAGGAGCTCAAGTACCCAATCAAATCTCGAGCAGCGTGTTCGATGAAGAAGAATTAATACGTTATGCTAGGACCAAATATACTATCGTTTGAATCTGGTCTAGCTATAGTGCAATGACCATGTTGGAGCTCAGGTAGTTACTGCAATGTACTATTTAATATCAAAAAATTGAAAACCAATCGTTGTTCTTGAGAATTTCAACGCAACATGGAATACTTCTTGACTTGTTTGCTATTGTTCTTGCCATTCTTGACATGGTATTTTTCTTCTATTCCACAAAATTACCGCAACGCACGTAAATCCGGGTTACCTTTCATCTTCTCTCCAGTGAGTCCAACTGATCCGATATGGATCACCATCTCCGCCATCTTGGGCAATGCCACCATCTCACGTATCTTTCCTCGATTCTTGTTCGATCGAGTCAAATGGACACTCCATGGCTATGGGCAGTTTGCCAAATCTTTGTCCAATGATTACAGGTCATTCGTTCTTATCTGTCCAAATCAAAACTTCTATTTTATAAGAGAACCGGAGTTGGTTTTGGAAATTCTTGCACGAAGAAAAGATTTCGGTATACCGCCGACCCAGAAGCGTATGTATCATCCAATGTTATATCCTCAATAGCCAAGCTCAATGCGTGCACAACAGATATAATGAACGCATTTGGGCCAAACCTCCTATCGGTCAGTAAAGATTCTGTGTTAAAACACAGGTTCACTTCATGTATTAATTCTCATCCTCCAGTCCGATAACGAGGATTGGCAACGCTATCGACGCATAATTGCGCCTATGCTTAACGAGCGAATTATGGATACTGTATGGAACGAATCAACAGCACAAGCTCAAGACATGCTATCGGAATTATCAAAGCCACCAACTAATACCAAGGCAAGCTCAGCAAATGCCACATTGGATGGTTTTAGGACTATCACGATGAATGTGATTACTTCTTTTTGCTTGGGTACTCGAAGAGGATGGGGAGAGGTAACGAGCACGGAACTGCCACCTGGATTCCGCACAACACTCATGACGTCTCTCCTGGACATCATAGATAACATCGTCTTGGCGATCTTTGTACCGCCGAAGATACTGATGCTACCTTTCATGCCCAAAACTGCGCAAAAATTGGGAATCTCGAAGATAGAATTCAAGCTCCATCTTCAGCAGAGTATGGAGCAGGAAAGACTCTCTCCGAGTTCCCAGAATACCATTATTGCCTCTCTCGTTAGAAGGGCCGTTCAGGAGAAGGGAATTGTAGAAAAACCTTTCAAGACTATCAATTACTTGACGGATGAGGAAATCTCAGGGAATCTATTCAACTTTATCGTAGGAGGCTTTGATAGTACCTCTAACACTCTCTCATACGCCGTCATGTTTCTAGCTCTGAAACCGGAATGGCAAGATTGGATAATGATCAATATCGATCAAGTTCTCGAGTTGCATCCCGAAGGGGACTACTCAGCCTGCTTTCCGCATCTTACTCGCTGTTTAGCCTTGATGGTACACATACGACCCAGCGATCCGCATCACCTTATACTAACAACGTTTACTCCCATGCTTAGTTCGAAACCCTACGTCTTTTCAGCCCCATCGGATCAGTCGGGAGATATGTAGACCAGCCACAGACAGTGAAAGACATTTATATTTCTCCAGGAGCAACGGTTCACATGAGTCATTCGCTTATTCACCACGATCCATCGATATGGGGCTCTGACCCCTTTGAATTTCGACCAACACGCTGGCTTGATACGGATAAACCGATCCAAACACCTGGCTGTGAATCGCTTTTTCAGCCTCGTCCTGGTACATTTATGCCCGTGAGTACATCTATTCCTTTGATTTTCTCCTTCATATCCAATCCCAAATCCAATTCTGCATAAAGAGGAAACGTACCTGTAATCTACAGCCACTCCCATTGCTACACCAACCAGCGGTCTCCTTCATATGCATCCATAACAACCAATAAGTAACACAATCAATATCCCAGTGGTCTGCCGGCCCACGCGACTGCCCGGGACGTAAAATGTCCGAAGTAGAATTCGTCAGCGTGATATTCAAGATATTCCGTAAATGGAAAGTGGAGATAGTGGTAAGGGATGGCGAGACAGAGAGTGATGCCAAGAAGAGAGTGGAGGCGGTTATTGAGGATAGTGCGCCTAAGATGACGGTGCAGGTTAATAGGCCTCAGGATGCACAATTGAAATGGGTGCTGAGGTGATAGGGTGGGAGGAAAGGGGGGAGACGCCTTGTTGAGTGGGAAGATGGGAATGATGTGCTGGTTAGATGGAGATGATGGGTAGAGGATAGAAATAATCTACTAATATTATGTATCTCGATGCTATCTAAAAGCGACTCCTTCGTTTTCCATTCAAAATAGTCGATCTCATTTCATTTCTGCCTGACACTGGGTACAAAGTGGTTGCAAATCCCCTCTCATATTTCAACCACCATAACAACACAATACTTCTCAAAGCAACAACCCAAAACATCATACCCATGAACATATATAACGTATCACCATATCCCAAACAATAAACACCAACCAAACAATCACTCAACCATCGAAAACTGCGAAGAAAAAAACCCCTGAAAATCCATCTCCAGATACGGTCCTACTGGATACTCAGGATACCTAACCACAACACTGGGATCCCCATTACTCGAGCATTCAATATTCTTCTCATCCCCTCCCACGCAGCTCAACCTAACACCAGAAACATCAACTTCCTGATATTCTCCTGGCAAAACCTCAAAAGTGATGATTTCCGCATCCACGTCTCCATCCTCATTAGAAATTTCAGGCGAAGAAGAAAACACCCCGCTGATATCAATCTTCGTAAACACACCTTTGGGAAATTCATACGTAACGACATTCGAATTTTCATTCGTTGATATGGGTAAAGTGGGTTCGAGCTCGGTGGGTGGTGAAGAATGTGAGGAGGAACTGCAGGTGAAGATTCCGGTTGTGTCGAGCTCGTGGTAGGTGCCGGTGGGGGATTTGTATTTGATGATGTTTTGTGCATCTATCTTTTTCTCTGTATCGTCATACTTGTTTGGAGCTGTGGATTCTGATTCTGATTTTGGATTTGATGGAAGAGGTACATGGGGGATGGGTGAGCTGTCTTTAGCGCGTGGCTGCGAGTTGGGTTTTGATTGTCTGAAACAGAGTTTGTTTGGGGGGCTGGAATGGAGAGCCGTTTTTTGTGATTTGGAGACCCGCTTCTGGCGTTGTGTGGTGGTCTTGTAGATGCTGGGTTCGGATTGGATTGTTGGTCTTCTTGGGTGCTGTCTCTCGTCACTCGCATTATTTTGTTTGGCATCTTCGAAGATCGGGAATTTGCGCTTTCGGCTAGGGGGAGAGTCTGAGATAGGTGCGGTGGAGTCTATAGTCGTCGATAGTGCAATTGGATCATCTGTGCCCAAGGTGGTGTTGGGGCTTGGTTGCTCGATTGTACCCATAGACAAAGACGAGGAATCACTACCAAAGGAAGTAGTCGAAAACCAAGTAGGAGCCAAAGCGAGCAAATCCTCCTTCGTAGAAGTCAAAGGATGATTATAGAGATCCACAGCTCTAGCGCTCGGGAAATTCCTCGGTATCTGAACATCATACTTCAAGATGTGAAAACACACCGCAAGATTATTTCTCCACTTCTCAAAATCTCTCTTCGAAGAAGCCTGACAGAGTTCTCTCCCAAGATTCATCCCCACGGCGCGCAAAGCTTGCAATGCCGTGCATTTGTGTAGTTTTTCGCAATAATCTCCTCCGACTAAGACCGCAAATAGTACCAGACCATGACGATCTAGTTTCTCGTATCGGGTTCTTATGGATTGGGCTTTGTATACGCGGATCTTACTGCTATCTTTCATTCTGTTGTTGGAGTAGAAGAATCGTATGAGTAGGGTGCATCCGAACATAAGTGCATCCCCATCTTCCGTCCAAACGGCATCTACGATTCCCCATTGCTGCATATAAGCGCATTCTGCTTCTGCTTCGCCGGGGGCTTGATGCCATGGCACATGCAGCTCATGTAAAACTTTCTTTAGGGAATTTTGTTGATGTCGACCGAATTGTGATGTTTTGCCACCTCTACCCTTCTCTACGGGTGCTTGGCCATCGGCTACGAATATCAATTGGATATTAAGACTTAGCAAGTTCTGTATACTTGTCCTCGCATTTTTTTCGTTGCGCTCGGGTATCGATTGCTCCTTACCTAAATCTATACCAAAATGGAAATCGAGAAAGTCAGCCGGTAATTCTTACAATTCGTCCAACTACACGAGGAAGAAAAAACTACCTGTGCGAACTGCACCCGCCTGGTTGGCCGGCACAAATGTTTTGAACCTCCACGACGCTTCATCAACCGCAATCCTCAATTCTCTATTCTCACGCTTAAAATGCGCTGCTGCGAATTTGGCTATTTCAACTATCTCTCCACATTGATCTATGATGCTCCAAAGCCTACATGTATATTAGCACTATTCGCTGTCTATTATTAGGGACGAGGTGATTAAGGGTTGGTTTGTCGTGGTGCGAGCGAGTGACCTACTTATTAATACCCATATTGAGCGACCCTGCAAACTCAGATCCCTATCGATTATCGATGGGTGGGTCGATGAACATCATTGTCCGTTCGTTCGGTGCGGAAAACGAACGATGAGATGCACGCGTATGTATGTGTGTATGTTTGTAAATAATGGGTTTACGCGTTGTGGAGTGCAGGGGTAATTTAGTAGTGGCTTGCAATAGAACTAAGTATCTTGACTACTGATGATTGTGCAACCTTCACCACTATTATTCCACCACCATATTTAAGTCTGTAGCAGCTAGAGCCTGTCATCAACCAGACGAGAAAAAGTGACTTGTGAAAAGTTTAACACGTTGCATTATGAGTTACATTCCATCTACCATGCCATGTGATATGAACAAAGTTCAAGCTCTGGGGAGATTGCATTGCTACTTACCTACGGATCGGCCCGCTCGCCCAGTGATGCATCTAGATACCAAGCCAAGCGCTGAGACCTTCTTCCCCACAAAGCTTGCTTACCATCCACTATTCTACGGTACGCTACGGTACGTTATAGTTTTAAAAGCGCGTATAGCACCAGATTTATACTTTCCCAATTTCCAAATACTATCCTGAATTTCTCTCGCGTGATTCGCAATTTCACTGCATGTTGTGGATTGGAAAGACACGGCTTTTCTTGTAAAGGATTTCGCGATTGTATAATGCAGAATAGAGTACAACCTTTTAGCGGTAATGTAGGCTCAATTGGTTGTGGTTTGTTTATGGGCGAATATATACTTTTGATCATTTTGAACTATTCAAGGAGTGGCACGCGGCCGGTTGGGTAAATTATATACTGCTTTGGCTCTTAGATTAGCTGTCTACCGCAATCATGTCATAACAATCTCATTTTCCTTTTCTGTTTTGCTAGTGGTTCGAATGGGAGGAAAATGTGTTTGGAGGACTAGGGTGTTTGGGTGGTCAGAGAAGTTTCCAGTGATTTCTTTATGTAGCTGTCAATTCAACAATTGTTATGAATACAGATATGGTATGTAACTTCGGTGATCATAATGAACTTCTCAGATTCGTAATGATGAATTTGTTGCGGGCTCGAGTCTTTTATACATAGAACAGAAAAGAAGGCAATCTACGAGGAGCATTGCCATTTACATTTGAGTTCTAGACAACATGACAGGTGGGGAATTGGAGACTCATCTCAATGGAACAATGAGCCGTATGACCCTCCATCTTCCTTTCTTGCACCATCCATCTCCCCCTTCACGCCCAACAGCTTCACATTAGTTTTGTTTTCCGAGCTCCATTTTGCAAGGAAGGCTTTAATCTCTCCCATTGTCTCCTCATCATCCTTCACCAATAACACAATCGCATCATAACCTCCAGCACCCGGGACAACGCCACCAACCACACCCTTCACATTCTCCGTCACTGCATCCAATAAAGCAGTCTGTTCAGCAGGCTCAATCGGCACTCCAGATTTCTCCCCCATCTCTCTAATCTTCTCACGAATAGCAGCAAATGCAGGGCCAGCAGCCTGGGCATCGCCCGAAGACAGTATTTCGGCCAATTTCTCGTTTCGGATTTGAAGTTCATCCCAAATAGCTTTGGAACCTGCAACATCCTGCTTTCTCCATTCGAGAACTTTCTTTACCATTCCAACGGTCTGAGATCCGCAATCTACGTCACACATCACAAGAGCCATGCCCTTCGGGATTACTACTTTCCCTTTTGAGATTTCTACATCCCATTTTTGTGACTCGGAAGTGTTGTCTACTGCATTCTTTACCCGGGTGGCAAAGCCTGGAGTACCTGGTTCACCGATTGCGGAGAGAATGGAAGGAGAGAAGCGGCGATAGAGACAGGTGCCGTAAACGGCAGTAGCGATGTCGAATCCTGATCCGACTTTTCCTTGAGCTGCACAATGGGCTGCTTGTGCAAGGTTGTGTAGTTTGTTACGGCCCTCTTCGGTAGATAGAGAGAAATGGTTGGGCAAATAGTGGGATAATATGGCGCCTGTGAATGCTGTGACGAGGGCAGCAGATGACCCTAATCCGGTTTTATGGGCATCCTGAAGACGGACACCAAAATCCACAAACTGATGAGTGGCATCTGCTGCTATGGCTTTTGATGATGAATTCGAATAATAGTCATTGTCTGCTAATATTGTGACAGATGCTGGCTTCACTTGTACAGATGGTAGAACAGTTGAAATATATGTCAGTGCGAATTGTAAAGCCGTTTCCACAAACGGATTTCGGGATGAGCCTGCGGATGGAGAGCTAGAAAGAAATGAGATATAAGTAGGTTTCGGAATGAGATGCTTTGGGGGTAGATGAGCAGGACACACGATGGATACATGTCACACGTGATATGGGCGAATTGGGGAAAGCGATGACAATGGATGAACATAGGACCATGAAGTCAAGAAACATCCGAGCTTCGAAGATGATACAAGCAGGGAGAAAAAGATGGAGAAAGCTCTTACCCTTGCAATTGAGTTACTTCAATCCCACCTGACTCTTCAGTCAAGTGATAACCATAATTCCAAGTAGCCTCTCTAAACTGCGGACTGGTAACAGTTATCTCAGATAATTGTACGCCGGAGCTGGTAGCGATATTCTGAACCAACACGTGTATTCTTGAACTAAGACCGAATACCAATGCAGTATAAGCTCGATCTAAGACCAGATATCCTCCTGCTAAAAAGACTTTGCCGGGGGCTGATACAACGGTCGTCATTGTCAGCAGCTTGCTTTTTATCTTGTAAGCGTTAAATATATTATATTAAGTCAAGTCAAGTACCTAAAGTAGGTAGGGTTATAAGTGATATAATTTGGGATAAAATTGAAAATATTACCGTTTCTGGTAATTTAGGAGTTAGAAAGGAAAGGAATGGGGGTGAAAGGGTTCCGAGAACGTTTTAAATTGTTCGGCCGAAAGTTCCGCCCCAACATTCAGAAATCACCGCTTGTAGTCAAACAAAAGGGTTGACCCCCACTAATAAATTTGGAGAAATTTTTTCTTTCATTTTGTGCCACTATTGATTACCTCTAGCTGCATGCCGTATAAAAAGTAGTGCCGTCACCATCATCTTGTTTTCGTTGTCTTGTGGTGGTGGCTGGGTTCAAGATTACAGGACAGATAGGTGTGGAATCTCCATGGAAGCTGTGGAAGGTAATCGAACACTTTATCATGATAATGAGTAATATTATCTTCATCTCCACTTTGGTACAGTATCGAAGAGATATCCACAATTGATCATAGTTCAGAAGACGGAGACTCTTCGCACCGACATCCTAATATCAATATATCCCAATCATGTTGCGGACATGGTTGCGCGACAGAAGAATCACGGATTCAGAAAATATCTCATTCCAGTCAGCGTGGAGCGAATGTGGAGAGCTTGCTGAAGATGATCTTGATGGCCTCAACAACCGGAAATTCAATGATGGAGACACGTTGAAACCTGGAGGATCTAGATCTCGATATGCATACAAGATACTTGAACTTTATCGCTCAGAGAGTAGCTTCATTTTGAAGGATTGGTAAAGGGAGCGCCGCAGAAATACAACTTTGCGCCTCAAGAGATGGTATTGGAGCTCAAGCAGAGGTTGATATAGGAGTTTTAGGTTAAATGATCAAGTAAAGAGTAAAGTACTACCTACTAGGTAGGTATGGGTACCTTAGGAAGCTCATGAAAATGGTAATGTTAAACTGGCATCTACAAAAATGATGATTTGTCAATTTCTAGATACTGTAACCGTAGGATCGATCCCAATGCAATGGTGTATGTTAGTGTAGTAACGGACTCGATTGTGCTCCGTCTCCGAATACTCGGGATATTCTAGATTTACAATTGAACCAAAAACGGAGGTTATAACGGCTTTCTTATTCAAAGTAGGCTATGTCAAGTTGTTTAAATCCGTATTGCCGGATTTAGTGGGTATTAAAAGAAATCCTTATAAACCTTTAAAATCATTTAACCAATTGGAATCTTTCCCCTTTGCATTAATATGGGGAATCAACATACGCTAGAATTAGACCCGTAGCTTTAAAAGATGCACAAGGATCTCTACAAGGATTTGGCGGGATGAAAAAAAGAGTCACATTTTCTTTTCTCAAGCCGAAAGATTCTCGCCTCTATATAAAATTTTCAGAGAGGGCAGGGGCAAAGGGCACAATCTGTGGAGAGTGTTTCCATGCCCGCACAAAAACCCATAGGTAGATCTCGATATTCTAGAAATTAATTCACTTTACTTGCAAACCTTTCCTTTGTAATACCTACCTAGGTACTGCAGTAGGTAGTAATAGAACATTAACCCGTCTTTTATTCGTGATTATTGAAAATATTATATCAGCAATTTTTGAGGCATTATTATCGTACCTCCTACCTTTTCTAGTACCTGAGCTGAGAAGCTAGAGAAAAGCCCTCGCTCCTTTTTCTCCTGCATAAAAGTGAATTTTCCGCGAACTGAAGGCACCCAA
>JWJA01005158.1:0-14352 GCA_000812885.1 Lanzia echinophila
GGGTATACTGGAGGGAATAGGAAATAAAATAGCCTGGTTCAGAAAACAGGAGAATGTATGGGATGAAGTGGAATGAGGAATGGGAACGGGGAGTGTAAAATGAAATAATGGATACTCACCTTAGCGCGGCCCATGTGCAATTACCACGATTAGGGTCAATGTCTAAGAAAGGATCAGACATTTGTGTTTTGGATCCAACATTGATGATGCGAGTAGGACTTCGAAATGATGTAAGAGGACCACAATCCTTGTGATTATGTATACATTCTTGAAGCCATTCGTTTGCCAGTGTGTAGCATGCCGGCGCATCAGAATGACAGGCTACAGACCTTCCAAGGTAGGGACATTCTTGACGAGCTTTGCTATCTTTGAATATTCATTAAAATACCCATCTAGCCAAGGGAATTGAGCGACGGCTTACCTAATAGTGTAAATGCTTCAAGATTGCACAGTATCCTTGGGGTATTGTTTGCCGGTCTTTGGGAGACCATAATATATGGGCTCTCGCGTTTTGCAACACTACAGCTCCCAGTACCAATGAATATCTGGCCTGTTGTCGGGAACCAGGTGTCAGTATTTGTCTGGAATCTCAGGTGTACGAGAGCCAGCAGAGACAGCGTCAAAAAGAAAGGCTTTTTGCGCACCTTGGCCATTTGCGTCAAGCCAATCGTCGACAATAGGATCTTGTTCCTTTGTTGATCTTGCCCGCAGTATCAAACTACAAAATTCACACCCCGACAACGTAGTTGCTTTGAGAGCAGCTATAGTCCCATGATGTTTGTAGAATTCTGGTAGGCCAGGCCGTACTAGCAGATCGACTTCTAGATAGCCAGTCAAAGCACCTCTTGCGGATGTTGTTTCTTGAGTAGCGGATTCCAAGAGGAGCTTGCGGATGTCGAGCTTTTGACAAACTTTACAAAGTATTGGAGCCATGGACGATGATAGAGGTTTTATTATCATCTAAATGGATGTGTTTGTGGTTGAGTACAGTGTCAAGAGTGCGATATTCTGACAGGTAACACGGTGGATTGTAGCCTTGTACCTTTGCTGCACAATTGGAAACAGGGGGATCCGGCCCCCAAAGCTTATCGTCCAACTCACGACTCAGCTCGTCATCAGGGGGAATACAATGCGCGTTATCGCAATCTACTAAATCTACCACTTAGTCCGGCTGGCTGTTATGATAAGCTAGGTTAGATCCAGTGTTGCTTCTAAAGCCTTGCCGAAATATCGCGATTTGCAAAATCCCCTGGAACTGGTACACCCCTGTACCCATGGCTTCTATCCTGTCGAGCAGGCACGACTCTAAACTTCTTTGATATCGACATATACTTGGGGTTGCGACAATTGGCAGAGGCTGGAACTAAACAACCACCACCCCGGACATTAAATAGGTCAACAATCGAAAATCGAATTAATCACAACGATGCGGAATACTAGTAGAAAAGCAATCCCGGCGCCTAAAGTACATTTTGAATCGACTACCCGGCAAGGCACTTGCCTCACATTCGGTGGTGGTCAGAAGGGATTTATTCGCACCAAGCTTGTGAAGAGAGTTGAATTTGAAGTGATGCCAAGTGGGCGGGCCGGGAGCAGCCCTTTTCGGGCGCGCTTTGACCACGACAATAATAGTGGAAAATCTCATCACAATGGTCCAGCTCAGAAGGGATCTCTGGGGACTTTATCTTTGGCACCAAATATAAAAACGATGAGATTCGTTAATGCTGCCGATGCGAGTAGATGAAAACGGACTGAGTGGCTTTGCAGGTTGTAATTTGAGGCTTTCCATGCACTCTGGAATACATTGCATGCGTGCATTTCAGCTGCACAGCCCACGGGAGGTTCATGGAATTTCACTATGATATCGATATATAGTTATTTGGTATCCACAAAATTGAAGGAACTAAAGGTCGTAGCGTAGGTGCTCGGTAGAACTACTCGGTTATCGGGATACAATCAACAAAATTTAAAAGTCTTTAAAAAAGGAAGGGACAGACGTAGAGTAAATTTGAAATACAAAAAAAAGGAGTAAAAATTAGCAAAACGATATGAATGAAAGATGTATATGCCCATTGCCAGAATTGAACTAGCGACCTTCGCATTTAACAAGTTGTTACAAGTGCGACGCTCTACCACTAAGCCAAACGGGCTATGCGAGGTTATGATAGGTTGGTTTTTATTTAAAAATATCAAGTTTTTGCTGTCTGTGGTCACTAAGGATTGTACCAAGTCTGTACTAAGCCCTAAGCATTGATACTGTGGGGCGAGGCTAGAATATGGGCACGTGCTGTATTGCCTTCCGACACCGCTTTTAAGTGGCTAATAGCTAATAGCTGCCCAACTTCACGAATCACTTAAATAATACATCACTTGTCAACCACATAGAATATTTCTCCTTTCTCAATACCCTACTACAAGAACATCTTAAATTGTACATTATACCTATCTCGAAACAGGCATATTTTGCGATAACTTCGTAACGCCCATTTGGCTTAGTGGTAGAGCGTCGCACTTGTAACAACTTGTTAAATGCGATCTTCTGTGAAGGGATGCACTAACTCATTAACCACTCTCAAAGTCTCAAATCAATTCAATAAACCAAGGGAGAAAGGGAGATGGATGGAGTGCTGGTTTGGTCCACTAACCCCTTCTGCTCCTTCCTGAAGCCAAAGCATTCCGTTTTGAGCACCCCAAATAAAATTTGAAGTATTTAAGTTTCTCATTCAATTCATGTTCTATACATACATTTCCGAGTACTATAATGTTTGAAAACTTGTGAGAGTACGATCATGTCTTACAGGTTGTATGGCAATGCATGTCTTCCCCAACCAACTTTGCATCTTGATGACACACAGCTCACTCAGTTAAGCAAGCTCAAACAGTCACCAGTGGGTGCAATAAAAACTTCACCACACTACAATTTTCAAACATCAACCCATTCAACTTTGAATTTCACATTTATAATGTTTAAGTAATAGATAATCATTGAGTTGAGTGACTTACTTCAAAGAAAATCCTCGAGCACGGCGTCAAAACTGAATCAGTCTATGCGATGGGGGTTTCTGACACGGGAAATTGAATCCAGACAATTGGACTGGGAAACCATACGCCGGAAAACTGACAAGATTTTGGGGGCAACACACGCGTACGCGATCCGGGCCGGTCAGATCATGGTAGCGCTACAGACAGCGGCCGAAATCTTAACTAGAGCGAGAGGAATAGTGGACGAAGACCTCCCGGAATGGCTGGTGAGACTGGATGACGAGAAGTTACTCGCAGCTGCGAAATCGTCAGCAATGCACATGTACCCGAAAGATCATTCCGATGCTGGACGAACATAGGCCAAGTGGCGGAGGATAAATCACTGTGACCAACAACTATCCATTTTTGACAGTCGAAGACCTGCATAGGAGACGTGACGTGGCACGAGCAGTCAGAGCCGCAGCAAAGGAGGAAGCCATCAGCCAAGATGGAGAATTTGTCGATGAAGACATTGAACAGGAAAGCGACCCGGAACTGGAGCAGGCGAACAGGGAAGAGGACCGGGAGACTGACCCAGAGGACGAGGCGACACCTTTGCAAGAAATATTCGAGTATCGAGGCAAGTATTGGGAGGAACAAAATGAGGATAAAAATACAATACATTAAGAAGTAATTAAGAAACCAGGAGACAAAGTGGGAGAGCGGAAGATCATGTAAGGACCAGCTCCGAAACCAAAAGAGGATCCTAATATGGAGATTGATGACATAATTGATAGGGATGCCATCGAAAAGGGGAGAATAACGGCTTAACAGGCACAAAGAGAGACATGGGAAAGAAAGTGCATTTGCCTTTAATAAAAGAAGCTGAAAACCCCTAACATATAGGGAAAAAGATAGAGATTTGATTCCGCCATAAGAATGGCTACATTTGGACCAATTGATATTAATAACGAAGATTAGTACTGGCGAAGGAAAGGATAAAACAGCAGTGATCTACTGGTATTATAAGGCCCCATATACCTTTTCTTACCGAGGTCAGCTTAAATGGGATTTTTGGCCATATTTGTGCGATAAAAATAAGGATAGCGAACAAATATTAACGGAGGTTGAGATAAAATCAGTGACCTAGGAATAACAAAGGAGTACAAAATACATCTAGACTACCCCGACTCTATCATTACAAAAAAAAGAGATTACTTTAAATATCGCAAAGAGGTAGCAAGACGGGTGAGACTATATTATTGGCAAATTTGAATACAGCGGACCAAAAACCGATAGAGAATCGAGACAATTAACAAAATCCGACTACATACTCAACATAGAATTATCCAATCAAGCTAAATTTGATATTAAAGTCTATCAACGGCATCTTTCAATCGGAAATAAATATAAGAAAAAAAGATGAAATATTTGGTAGTTTGCAGCATAGAGGTAGAAAATGAAAGAAATAGGATATTACAAGCGGGGGGAAAAAACATAGGTTAATCGCAGCAAAGTAAATGAGGCGAGCCAGGAAACAACTTGCTAAATGCGACCTTCACAAAAGGTCGCATAAGGTCCACCAGATTGCGATGGTTTCTAATACCAGGTAAGCTCGTGAGTTTGTCCTTTCTTAGTTACAAAATTGGTTAACAATTTCAATGTTCAAACCTTACTCAACAAATCAAATTTTCAAAAAGAAGGCTTTCTAATTTGAAGAATTCATTGTTCATCTCACACTCAAGGAATCGGGTTTTCAAAAAGGAGGCAGAGGACTTTGGCTCCAGATCCGATACCACCGAAGTAATGGAAGAATTTACACTATGGAACAAGCAACGAACCACTATTTTTGTTCTATATACCGGCACATCCAAGTCCTAAATTCAACGTCTCCTATTTTTCATCCCGCATCCACATCCCTTTTACTACAACTATGATAGAAATCTAGCTGTTCAAACAGATACCGCGTTAAAAATAGCATCAGATATGGCTTCAGTCATGCGAACCGAGAAACAGGAGGGATATTTTACCTGGAGAAGCGAATAGGCTGCCGTGCGTCAGTCAAAAGCCCCGAAGAGTAAAGGTAAGCCGGCAGCCAGTGGACCTCGAGCCCGACGCGGTGTTGCAAAAACATCCAAGTCGGACAAATACTTGGTGTTCAAGGACGAGCCATTGCCGATCAAATGCTCATTCTGTGGCATGGAAGGCGAAGATGGGGCCCCAGAATTTTGGAAAAGAGACCCACGACTTTATGTGACTCGGAAGGGGAAATGGTGTTATGGCTGTATAAAGGTCACAGGTGATTATAGTTCTCCTTTAAAAGGAATATGCTATATTCCAACTGTGGAGAACGTACCCTAGGAAAGAAATGAAGCGAGCACGAGCATATTTTGGGGTTTAAACAATAAATGTATTGTGAATTGAAAAAGACTATAAAATAATTAAATAAGGAGTGGAACTTGTTTTGGGAGGTTGGGCCTATGGGGTCTCTTGATCTAGGAAGTATTACTATCCATGGAATTGTTGAGCGAGATTTGGACATTCAATTCTTGATATTTTTTTGATTTATTGAAATGAGTTGAGACTTTAAGAGTGGTTCATCAGTGGGTGCACTAATTCACCTTCAAAATTCTACATTTTAATGTTCAACTTTCATTCAGTAATTGAAATTGATATTTATATAATTATTAAGTCAGGCTTGAACAGTCAAATTCTTTAATCCAAAGACTTTCATTTCAACATTTGATTTATTAAGTTGATTTAACACTTTGAGAGTGGTTAACGAATTATCACACCCGCTACTGGCTACAGCAAACCTGTGATGATTCCACGGAAACCGGGCATGTCAAAATATGATGGATGAGTTGGTTCCAAGATCAGGATTGTAATGAAATCTTGGATACGAACGTAGGAGGGGCAACTCGACCCTAATGAAATACCTTGGTCTATTCATTGTGCGAAATAACCATGAGGGCCCGACCAATGGGACAAAAAACCAAACTTACCGGTGCTTGTGGTGGCGGCTGTCATCTTGGCATGTGATGAACAAGCTCGAGAAGCTCTCTCGGTCACTACTTTCGGTTGCTTAGATGACATTCTATTGCGGCTTGTGACTGTCGTGATCATTATAAAGTTATGCTTAACAGATACGAGGATTCAAATAGGCGGGGAAGAGTGTTGCAGAAACCCAACAGTATGGATCAAGGTGGTACATAAGATCCCTGATTGCCCCAAATCCTAGTAACACATCCAAAATGGTCTAGGTCTACTTATTCCTTTCCATTCTAATGAGGGTATAGTATCCGTTTTAAGTGTCAATCTCGCTGAGGACTTTCTTCATCGCTGTACAAAGAAAACATATATAGGCCTTCTTCCTAGTTTCGTAATTGCAACATTTTGTGATTGGAAATCGTTTGCACTGTGCACGCTCACAACGCCTATGAAATCATGTCAATATACACCAAAGAGGAAATTAAGCTATACGAGGATTTGGAATTTCAGGCCAAAGAAGAAGCCAAAAGGATATTTATAGAAAAAGGGAGACCTCTAGACAAACGGCATGCAGACTGGTTGCGTGAAAGGGCAGAGAAGGCTAAACGCGAAATATACGACTCCATGGTACAAACTTCAGACGAGTCGAGCCAGGAAGGTACCGAAGTTCCAGAGATAGTAGAGGATGAGACGGTCGAGAAAGATTTAGAATGGTCACCAACACACACCACGGCATTTCACCAGCCAAGAGAAGGGCTGGTATATTTGGATAATCCACCGATGTCTTCTATCCAAAAGGTATATATTTGTTCAATGCATTTCAATTTCTTTTATGCTATTTGGAAAAATAGTAATTAAATTTTAGTTAAAGCGGGATGTTTACAACCTAACGATAATGTCAAATGTGACTTGTCGATGGCATGGAGTGATCGCGATCGTTAATCCATATGTCGATCAAAGCTGGATAAGCAGAGCTGTTGTGAATTTTACAAAGCTCCGTATCAAGAAACGGCCTGCTTCAGCCCAGCTCAGTACCTGCGGACAACAAATATCTAGTAACGATGTGGTCAAAACCACATGGAGCAGTGAAGGTCGCCGACGAACCAACATCACCGAATTGTTCGTAACGCCTGTCGACTTTAGAGCCAACTTTGAGATTATGTTCGGATGCGATGTTGATTTGGGAAAGCTCAGTTGCGGTCAGATACCCAATACATCAGTAAAGCGAACCCAGGTACGTCCAACAGAACAGTATCCCCAAACATCGCATTAACGTTGGTTCAGGATGGGAAACAAGAATCGAAGCTTGCTGAGATGGTCACGGCAAATGGAGAGAGGGGATTCAAGATGCGCACTACAGAGCTTTGACAACTTTTAATGTAAGATATCTAGAGAGTTGGCTGCAAATGCATATAAAGTGATAAGGAACAGCGAAGTTTGGCCAATACCTTACGGCGGGGTTTATTTGCTGGGAGTTTTCTTGACAACCATTTAATTTTTAAATCTCGACTGATATTTCGAATTATTTGTATAGTACTTTCAGACCTGTTGATCAAATGAATGAAATTTGAACAATCAATTTCCAAATGAGAGTTTTACATCAAAGATCGAATGAATCATTGTAATTCATACACATTTATTCTTGAGCCAATTTCGTGATACTGTCGAGGGTAGTATAAGATACCAAAAGCATTTATTCCTGGTGACGGCATTCGACACATGAATAATTGTTGAATCCGGTACAAATTGCCCTCGCCAGTAAAAGTTCCGGCTTGCTTGTTCAAGGAGAATAAATGAAATGATACAACATATATGACCGCGGTTGCTGTAGGTCTAGTGGGGTATCCGTAAGCATTCAAATGGCTTGTGTTTAACCCCATGCAATCCGTTGAAATATATTGAACATCGCAACAGATTAAGCACTTGAGCATAAACATATCCTTGGGATAATACAACAATTACCAAGAGACCCCCGAAAAGCACTAATTTTCTTGGCTTACATCTGCGACACTACCATCTGACCCAATGAAGCGACTATGGACAAACAGGCACAAATTGATGCTTGGGTTGCTATTATAGTGAAGGGGCGAAAGTTGCAAACTGGAATGACCTGGGAAGAGAAGAAGAACCTCCTACTCTCTGCGAACCCTCTCATCAGTGACAGCAAACTGGAAGAATTCAAGCCCGAAATCTTAAAAAGTCTCGCGGATCAATGGATGAAGCAGATACAAATGGATTGTGACGAACAAGCAGCGATGAACGAAGTAACGAACCAGTACTCGAACGATAAGACAACCAGTGAACTACACCCGAAAACTCTTGAGAGTAGTCCACCGACACCACCCAGAAGCCATAAACCTTCGGACGCATCCTCTACTAGTGGATTCTATCCCGAGATTGATGATACAGTCGATGTGAGTTTCATTGCCTCAATTTATTGGGAATGTTAGATTCAAGGTCTTAGTCTGCAAGTAATAATGAAACATACTGATTCTATGATAGCCTGATGGCGTGCGACGCATGTCGGTCCTTAGCCCCCATACGAACGAACATTTTGGTGCATCATTCGAATATTGTTGCGGGCCGCAAAGTTACGCAAGCACTTCCTGGCTAGAGCAAAGATCCTTAAAACCTACCGACACACACACTTGGTTTGACTGGTTTCTGGCAAATACTGAGAGATACTTCATGACGAAGTTCATTGTGATTGAGATTCCGGAGTCATTTGACTGTGACTTTCTTTTGGGCAGCAAATGTAAAGACCCAGGCTTTAACAAGAAGGAGACTAATACTCGCGTGCCCGAGCCCACTGAGGGTAAGTCCGCATACGCGCTGAGAATTGGCAGAACTAATAGGTCGTTTCAAAACCAGTAGAAACACAAAGTGGCGGGCTGCAAATGCGCAACCAGGTGATTTACGAGTCTGATGCTGGGATCGATGAAAAGCTGGCCGGACAGCTGATATGGGACATGGCTCAACGGAGCTATCAGCAACAGCAACAACACCAACAATATTTGATAGGCCAGTCGGGAGGGCATGTTGAGAGCGAGGGTAGTGTGTCTTCTGCAGGCAGAGGTACAAGACGTCGTCCAAGCTTTCGACAGTAATTTCGTTCACCGTTTGTTCCGAGGTTTTGGCGTATGGCAAGAATTGTGGAGAATAGATAAAAGGGCATGCATGCGCTGGAGTTTTGGTATTTTTATGTCGCTTTCGTCCCTACGATACCCCTTGCATAGATTTTGGACAGGAGCTTCGCCGTTGAAATTCATCGGAATAATTGTATATAAGGGCTGTTCTTCCGTGGAGGAAATGCTTGGTTTTGCCGCAAAGTGGAGTTCCTGAGCTTCATAGAGGGTGTATTTTTATCGGGATAAATCGGAGCATGGTGTCGGACACAAGTCGATCTAGCAGACCTTCTCAGAGGCTTGCTTCTATCTCGAACGCTGCCTTCATGTTCAATTACAATGAATACCCTAAATTTCTCATCAGGGATTCTCAATTTCCGTTGGTACAGGTATTGAACGGGGCTTAACAAATCAGTTCCTCAAACTTTGACATTTTAATTAAAATTTGGAATTATTGACACTTGTTGAGACTTTGAGGGTGGGTTATGAGTTGCCACACCCGCCGGTGGTATTTGGTGTATCATGGCCTCGAGGACCATTCACACAATGCAGTGCACTAGGAATTCAGAGCACAAAGAGGTCCGTTCAATGGCCTCAATTAAGTGCAAATAGAAAAGTAATCTTGGGACTATTATCGGTTTTGAACTTTCCAGGACAGAGGCAAAGAAGGGAACGCGGTTCTTATGACTCGCGTAGCCAGATATGCAGCTACGCCGTTTAGGCCCCGTTAACACACGTCAACTCGTGATTTGATAGCACTAGCCACACCCCGAGGCGATAAACATGCCGATCCCGAAATGTAGATTACAACCTCCGTGTTCTTCTATGCGAGTCTACAACATCTTACACTTAATGGATAGTGCGACTTGAGGACGTGCAATGCGCCGAAGTTCGTCTTGCAGACTTGATATCGTTATCAATTACATCAATCTACAGTACAATATGCCGTACTCCTAAAGGTATTCGCTCCTGAATAGCAAAGAAAAGCAATGCGAGAGCGAATCCGATGAAGTAGGCTCACCCGAGCCGAGCCGACAAATACACAAGAATCAGCCGTTGCCAACCAAGGCAAAAGAAAATTGGGGTATCCTCCCTACGACAAGATGATTTCATAATCAATCTTCTTTGATTGGTTTTCACTAAAAACTGCACCTCATGTTTCCTACAGTAACACTAATAAAGAGATTGCCTGATCGCAAACTCTTTACCTCCCGGAAGGACCTGCCCGAAAAGGAAATCACACTGCAGGCCGCATGCTCCATGTAATACTCCTCGAACACCTTCATGTAAATTCCCAAGGAGAATTGTGAGTCATGAACCTCGAGAATTTCATATATAATACCTAGGTTTCCTCAACACACTCATCAATCCATCTATCATCGTAAACCAAAACAATCTTCATATTCCACATCCAGAATGGGTGACTCAGACTCGCCAAGCTACCCCAAAACACCCCGCAATACAGTAAACCGCTACAAACCCCGCGGTAAACTATTTCCTGCTCCAATTATATCTAGATCAGCACTGACAGAATTCCAGCAAAATACGACTTCCAAACCATCCACCACATAATCAACACCTCGCCCATCCTCCATGTCTCATTCGCCACTCCCGACGCCTCGGATCCATTCCCCGCCATTCTCCCTATGCTCGGCTTCATGGGTTCATACTCGTCACCTGATGCATCTCTTTCAGAGTCTCTAGATCTCTATTTACATGGATATGTAAGTTCGAGATTGATGAGAATGGGGAAGAATGCTGGGGAGAATGGAGAAGAGGGTTTAGCTATGACGATTTCGGCTACACATTTTGATGGAATTGTGTTGGCCTTGACACCGAATAATCATAGTTATAATTATAGGAGTGCGGTGATGCAGGGATATGCGACGGTTGTGGATGATGTTGATGAGAAGTTGGTGAGTTGTTTCTTTTGGGGTGGTTTCACTTTGCTGGGTGCAGGGTGATTCTTGGTGATTGAACTGACGGACTTCTATAGTGGGCAATGGAGAAAATCACCAATAATGTGGTTGAGGGAAGATGGGAACAAACGAGAGTACCACCAAATAAGACGGAGATGGCTACTACTCAGGTATGGCTCCTCCAAATTTCTTCTACATTCCTATCTATTTTCTATGGGCATTTCAAGGCCGCTACCAGAAGTTGTCACTTCTTCTTTGCGTTAGTCCAATAAGTTACTTTTAACCCGACAATCGGTGCATGAGAACTGCAATCATGGTGTGAGAATTCACTTCCGCTTTCTTTTTTCGGTCGTAGTTCGGCTACATGGCTTGACGGCCGACCAGTGGGTATATGTTTCGAAGTTTCGGGGGCCATAACTACATCCACATTATCTCTCAGGCGACTATTTTTGGGACCTCGCTACACATGAACTTTCTCATTTGCCTTGGACAACCACGTTTCAAGTCCTCCCATATTCTCATTGTTGACTTTTACCGCCCTTACACTTCTACTTATCGGTCGGTTTGGTCACCTGCTGTATCTCATACATCCATGAAACCACCCATCGCATTTCCCCATACCTCCAGAAAAAGCTTCTCCAAAAAACTTAACTTCCTCTCCCTTTACTACTCACCATCTTACACACCACACCACACTAACCACCTTCCACACAGATCCTCCGTATAACGCCTATCTCCGCCTCGGCCAAGATCCGCAGCGGCGCACCACACGACGACCGACACGATCTCAAAGACGAAACTCTCCGTTCTAAAACCTGGATTGGTGTAATTCCGGCCTCAATTCAATATGGTGTGCCTGTTGTTAGTCCTGATAATAAGGCTGGTGATGTAGGTAAACATAAACATATTGGTGATTATGTTAAGATGATGAATCAGAAAGGTGAGGAGGACAGTAGGATGGCTGCTTCGGATTAGGCGCGAGGGATGGAGTGCTTGGGTTCCTTTATGTTTTGGTTGGTGGGAATTAAGCAAGTGGGCTCTGGATGTGGAGGGGATGTTAATGTGAAGAGGTTTTCTGGTATACATCGGCCTCCCGATTTTCTTAATTCAAGGCGGTTGAAACTTCATTCTCCATACTACAACTTTCAATCTCTAATAACTTTTCATACATTAACTTATTCAAACTTAAATTTCAGATTTATAATGTCCAAGTAACAAATAATTGTTGAGTGACTATTCTTAGCTCATATCAACATTTCATTCGGTTTTACAAGCCCCATGGACATACAGTCCCATGCATCTGCGAGTATTCGTCGCCGGAAAAGTGGAAGGATACGAGACATGGCAATAGTGCACATCTGCAATATCCTACTCCACAAAACCCCCACGCAGACGCCGCCCATTCAACTTGTCAAAAAAACCCTCAACCCACATATTCTCCCAAATTGAAAGAAATGACCAATCTTTCTTCACCGTCAAAATTTCTTCTGCTGTCATACGCAAGCGCTACCATCGAGTTCAGTCGCTACCGGACCGTCATGCTCGTCATATATACCATTTACATACATACGTAGCTAGACACCCTTTCTTCCTTACCCTGCATTGGGAGTTCCATGCAAATGCACAATATATTAATAACGATAGGATGAATATGAATCTATGCCAGAGCGAATATAAAGTAATCTCACTAGGGAAAGGGAATTCTAGCTTGCAGCAGTTGTGCAGAGACTACCGTTAATGTAGCTGGTACTCAAGAGGTATAATGGGAATTGGTTGTGAGAGTGAGAGCGGGAGATTGGAGGGTGTTATTGGTGAGTTTTAAGTGAATGCCTTTAAAGTGAATAGATAGCTGAATAGATAGAAATTTCCCGCGAATACGGCCACCGCATATACTAATCACAAGAGAGCACACTTTGTAGATATAATCCCTCCTTCCCAAAATAGAAGCCTCCCATGAATCCCTTTTCAAAGCTACCCTAACATCTATCTATATAAACCCCGCAAATCACACCCTAGGAAGAGTCAATTCCAATGCCCTGGGCTTACTGCTGAGAACTACAAAATGGGTTGGTTCATTCGACTTTAGTGCTCATGTCGGTCGTTGGATTTGCCTTCGATTTTGTCTTGTCTTGTCTGATGTACTGCGTGTATGTGATTGCAAAGTCTCTTTTTTCCTTTCTCTTTTTTTATTGCCGTACTTTTGAATACACACTGTATTCGTTATCACATTACTGGTATCACTACGCAGTATGGTCTTCGCTGTCAATCTACTCTAAACATTATTAGTGACTTTATTTTCACTCCAAGGAGTACTGCAGTATCACGGCATCCATGGACCACAAAATACAATACAACGACCATGGCATGGTGTAACTCCGCCCCGCCTTTTCCCTTGTTTCCTGTATTGAAACACTAGAAACTACCACGGTGATGCTGATCTTCGCCTTGCAGTGAGGTGGTGGCCCTCTTATACTTTTCTTTCATAAGCCGTGATGAAGAAGATGGATATTCACTTATACCATCCATACCTGTACTATCCATCCACCCACCACATCCCACAAACTTCCGACGAAAACCTGCCCGTACCCACTCCGGAAACATTCACTATATAACTGGCCGGAAAACAACTCGCCCCAAAGGACCGAAAAAAGAGAGGGTATAAAGATCTTTTCGATCTTTCAATCTTAATCAAGTTCAATTTAACTTGACTGGGTGCCAGTGGTAAGCTTTCTTCATTTTGCCAGTGGTAAGCATTCTTCATATAAGAAATTGCAGCATCTCAATCGTTAATCATTATATCAGGCGATTTCCTATGTGGGATTTGATGTTATTGAAAAATATATACCCCACCCAACTCGCTTCGGAAGTGAGTGGGTGGGGTTTGGGTATGAAAGACCTCGTGAGTGAGTCCTTCTTTTTTTTCTCTGTGTTGTATATAGAGCCTTTTATGACATTACGCCATAAGGAGCTGAGATGCTGGTGGGAGTTTTAGTAGGTAGGTAAAGAAGATTTTCTTTCTTTTTCGCGGATTTGCGAGATTTGTGAGGGAGTGTTGATTCAAGGGGAAGAGTTGGAGGTTGATTCTTTAGTTACGGATTCGATGATGGATGATGTGATGTGATGTGTGACAGCAATAATATAAATACCGCTACTATTATTTCAAGATTTCGGTTTAAATTTATTATTGCTTATTGGTTACTTATTACATACATATTGAGCCCGTCTTAGCCTCTTATCCTCGATGACGAAAACAAGTACACTAATCTAAAGATCCAACCTAGATTTCGAATCATGATATTTATCATAGCAGGCATATAGCAGCCAGCTGTTCATGGGCATTCATCATGGTTTCTTTT
>JWJA01005159.1:0-13791 GCA_000812885.1 Lanzia echinophila
TCTAAAAGTTTTGTGGCGCATGGCGCATACGCAGGATATGGCGTATAGTACATACAATGGCTTTTTCAAATTATACACACAATCTTTAGAAACCTCAACTTTCTTTTTCTACTCCAATTCTTTTCATCATAAATGATAATAGAATAGTCCTATACGTATACACTATTCAAAGATGGATAGATGTACGTACCCGTGGTGGATAAATGTGTGTGTGTACCCGTGGGGTTGCCAAGCCGAATATATCCGGTAAAACAGGCAACAATTGTTTGCTTAATTCTTTCGTTTGCCCGCTTGCTTCATTATTACATATTTTTTTTGCTTTTACTTGAAAACTACTTTCTCCCTCGGATTCGCCCTTTAGGTTTCCGATCCTTTACACCTATCTATCATTTCTACAGCCATAGTTCTACGGTGGTGGACGGATTACCAAAATGGATACTCACAACGTATCCAACGAAAGACAATATGCGCAACTTCTTCAGGCACAGAAGGCATTCCTTAATGCTGCCAAAGCACTTCGAGGACAGCGACCTAGCAACATGAAAACTCGGATGGAACTTGTAAACAACTACAACATGACCAATGCGACCCCGCTAGCAAACGGACTTGCGGAATCAAACAACTTCATGATTCATACCTCATTCGTGCCTCCTCCATATCATCCATCAGTCGCTCCTCTACAAGAGCTGAAGCCAATTCTCATTAAGCAAATGCGTTTGGAGACTCATCATCGGGGTACATATCTTCTCGTTAGAGCATTGACATTTCCAACGCGAATGACTGCGATATTGTCTATTGTCGAAGATGAAAATGGAGACGCGGTGCTACTACAGCTTTACCAACAGCCCAATGAGAAACTTCGCGCAATCACTAGTGTGATCAATAAAAATCATGTTTTGTTGATCAAAGAACCATATTTCAAGGCCACGAGTGATGGGGGATATGGTCTCCGCGTTGACCATGTAAGTGACTTAGTGTACATGGATATACACCACCATCTTTTCCCCAATCAGTGGAAGCCTCGTGTGATCGATATAGAGAAGTGTGCCATGGACTGGAAAGAAGAAGGTAATGACGCGTTCAAAAGAAAAAACTACTGGACAGCTATTCAAAGGTATTTATTACTTTTTATTCCCAGCAAGGTAAGTGCTTATCACTGTTGACTTGCTTTTCTAGTTATACAACCAGTCTTAGTTGCCATCCATCCACCGAAGTAGAGCAAACGATCCGCCTCAATCGTGCAATGGCGTACCTCAAAGATGGAAGTTTCGATGCGGTCTTGCATGATACCAACGCTTTGACCTCTATCCCACACCCATCCGAAAAAGCATTGTACCGGGCGAGTCAAGCTTTGTATGAGCTCGGAAGGTTTTCTGAATGCTGCGTTCTTCTCATGGACCTTTGCAAGAATTATCCCCATAGCTCTCAAGCTACCAACTCAGTTGTACGAGTGCTTCGTCGCCTAGCGGAACAGCAAAACGGTGCCTACGATTTTAAGTCGATCTGCAAGGAGGCTTCGAATACGCGACCACCCCATTTGGATCATGCAACATTCGTGGGCTCAGTAGCCGTGAAGTCTTCCGTTGGTCGTGGTCAAGGGCTTTTTACGACCAAAGATGTCAAGGCAGGAGATCTGCTTTTCTGCGAGAAAGCATTCGCCCATTGCTTTGCTGACTCTTCAAATGCTTCGGGAAATAACTCGAAAATCACTGCTCTAATTAATACCCACACGGATAAGATAACTGTGGGTACTCAGAGCGATCTCATTACAGACATTGTACAAAAACTGTGGAAGAACCCGTCTCTTCTACCAGAGTTTACGGCGCTTCATCATGGCAGTTACCGTACTGTTAATGAGACTGAGGTAGATGGAAAACCAATCGTTGACACGTAAGTTATTATTCCCAATTGGATTTGAATATTCAGTGGCACTAACTTCATTTCTTTGAACAGTTTCCTAGTTGAACGGGTCGTAGCTCTCAACGCCTTTGGGTGCCCACTTTCTTCATACGACACATACTTCACTCCAAACGCCGAAGACAATTCGAAATTTCATTCATGTGGAATATGGCTCTTAGCATCCAAAATCAACCACTCATGCCTAAGTAATACTCAACGAAGTTTTGTCGGTGATCTCCAAATCGTCCGAGCTACGTGCGACATTCCTGCAAATACTGAACTTACGTTCTGGTACGCGACACCTAACGGAGAGGGCCATGAAATGGATCAGAATTTGAAGGGCTGGGATTTTCAATGTAATTGCGCAATATGCCTGGATTCGAAGGGCACACCAAAGCCTCGGCTCACGAAGAGAAACAAATTGCTTGCTGATTTTAAGGTCGTTCTAGATACGAGTGATATGAGTGATGCGACAACTCAAACGGCTAGGTGCTTATTGGCTGCCGCTGAGCAAACATACAGACATCGGGCAGCCGAAGTACCACGCCTAGCCTTGGAAATTCCTTATCTCAAACTATCACGCATCTACGCGGAGAAGATGATGGCAACAGAAGCGGTACGAATGGCACTAAAAGTATTGGAATCACTTGGATTCGTGATCAAGAATGCACATCTGCCTGCTTCGTCTAGGAACACTTCATTTACAGTTGAGAAATGGGGACTTATGATGCATGGGGTGATTCATGCCTGGTTTTTTATCTGCAACGCTTATGCTACTTTGGCGCCGCAACTACTTCAGCAAGCTGAGGACTGTGCCAGATTGACTTACAAAATTTTTGTCGGGGAGGATGAGACTTTCAGACAGACATATGATAATTTTATGAATGGTGGAAAGCAATGAGTGTGATATTGTGGTAGGGATGGATTTAGAGATGAGTGCAATGATGCTAGAGATATCAGGTCAAGAAATAAAATTGGCGGTCGTTGATCTTGGAAAACGCGCCTGATAGTGTGACAAGTTTCCTCTCATTCCTCCGTGTGGAGCACAGTTGTCGAATCCAAGACAGTTTCCTAGATTTGACCATTTATTCTCATCTATTTGACACAAGAAAACATATAGTAATTACTAACTCACAATGACTCTCGCGCAGAATGTTGGCGCAGATGATGGCAAGTAATAATAGAAACCGAATACAGGCTATAAATCGTAGCCTGGCCCCGTAGCGCACGCAACCTATATAAACTGTCATGACCCTTCAATCTACGGCGCAAGTGGCAAAGAAATTCGTTTCTTCCCAATCCTCAAACAATTAGCGACTTAGCATTGCCTCTTGGAATGATGGAGTCTAATTTCGTATTGTATACAAGGGGCTCTTAAAAACAATCTGCAAGAAGTTCAAGCTAGCCGGTCGGGAAGGTAAGATCTGTTGTAAGAAATCTGCGCCCGTCTCGAAGTCGACAATCAAGAACGTGAGGAAGAGAGACAAAAATAGGTCAAAATCACTTTCGATCGACACGCTTTCGATTGGCTGTTGTGAAGAGCGACCGGGCAGTTTATTTTACTTCAAATTGCGGTCAAAGAGCCTAACCAAGTACGCATTGTCATTCTCGTGCCTGTGGAAACAATTTTAGTGGGCTGATATCATGCGGAATGGTATTCCGTTATGAACCAAGTTAGCATTATAGAAAAAGCTCACTTGGATATAACGGTACTGTATTGTACTGAGCTGTGTATGCTGTGCCGTACAGTATAGGTACTCAGCGAGATACTTGAGTGAAGACGCGTAAATTCCTTGTCAATATTTGGGACCTTGTGGTAAAAACCTTGGCATATTGAACGAATATTGTGGTGAGTGGCTATGGTGGTGTTGACTTGGTCGCGCGCGTTGCATCTACTAGTTACCATAAAACGACATCCTCTGGTTTGGGAGACGTAATTGATAACCAGCACCTGAGCATCTCCTCATAGCATAGCTCGATAGGTTGTAGCGAAAAGCGGGCCAACCCTTGCCAATATCCTTCCCCTGCCCCTATAGCCGTTTGATCTTTTCCCCCCTACGCGGCGATATGAATAAGATGGCCACGAGATCTACCAATGCTGCGTTGAAGGTCGTTTGTCTCCACGCTTATGGAGAACATAAGGAAAGAACGAAATTTCGTAGAGAAAAGAAACGTGTGTGTTGAGAAGGTATTCCATAGTCGTGAATGATGAAAGGGTGCGAGAGATTTCAATAACCTTGGCGCTAAAGCAGCGCTGGCTACTGAAACATCTTAAAGTCATCCAAATCTACCGCTCAACCACCAGATTAGCGTTAATATAGATCTGCAGTAGGGGTCACAATTAAAGTAGCGTTCTAGCCCTGCAGAAACTTCGAAATGGGATTGTGGATCTTTCCTTTCAGCCCAGGTTAGCCCAGCTCCGTGATTTAAATGCGGCAACAGCATTTAGGTTACCAACCTTGAGTTTATTTGAGATGCAACCCAAGCGTGCACGTACCTTAGGGGTATGGTGTAATTGAGCCTCCCAATTTATTGTAACTAGAAGACATAAAATATTCCCGTGTTTATGCGGTATACTTGGGCAGCTGGAATTTGATTTCCTAGCCACGACGCACGATAACCTGTAGTGAATATGCGCAGACTTCTGAATGTACATTTGCATTCGCCTTCTCTTTGCCCCTCCGCTGCGTTTTTGGATCTTGGACGTTATGTTCCTTTTTCTCTGAAATAACATCTAACCCCGATATTAAACCAAAATTGAACACCCTGCGTTGTTGAAGACAACAATAAGCTGTACCCAATCAGTCTGTCGCTCATATGGAACCCATATTATTTTATATGTCCAAAAATAACCACCGCTACTGCCATGTCTTGACTGAATGCACAATCCAATAATGATATACCGAATACAATACCGATATGCCAAATACAGTACCAATATACCGATAAAGTTGAAAAAAAAAACATCTTTTACCAGGACCTACCATCAACCAGGGATCAATGTTTAGCATTACTAGGAGCGAAGGTCAGAACTACAAGGTCATCCATTACCAAGTAATTATTAATACTGGTACTGGACTGGTACTATACATGAATCTAGATTATGGTTGATATAAGGTTATGAAGAAGCAATGACAAAATTTCTTGGTGGACCTCGGCACTTGAAGAGGTGACGACGCCATCCTTGGCATTTGCAATTCGTCTACGCGTCCGCCCCTCCTTTCATGATAAATTTTGGCCCTGGTTTACCGTCACACTGCACCGTGCCACAATCCACTGCAACCTCCTAGGGATCCCCTTCATTCAATCCGGCAGACTGCTGTCTGTATCAAACACAAATTTCCGAAAAAAATGTTTGCCAAGCTGTGGCTGAGGGGCAATGATTATATATACAGTAATGATCATTGGCTGGTCTCAGTTTCTTCGTCCAAATATAGAAAAGCTCCAACGTCTTCCCATGCATGATTTTCGGCTGTCCCCTTATTTTTAATTGACAGCAGGGCGGAAGTGGATACTGAGCTCCCCCACGAATTGTTTTCAACCAATCATACCATTGTTGTTTCGAATCATGTACATTGAGATGAACTGGATGCTGACGAAAAGCATTGCATGGTTATATGCCATCCAAGTTGATATTCAGTTGAAAGGCGACGAAAGAAAAGGTGATAAATAAGGATCGATTTCCTCTGCTTTTTGTTCTTCATCTCACTCACTACCACTCACAGTCTCACACTTTCGTTCACAGTAAAATTCAATCATTTCACTCAGCACAAACGTTATTATCATTCTTTTAGTATAAATCAATATGGTTCACCTTTCCAACTTGGCGGCTGTGCTATCTGCCTTCAGCCTTGCGCCAGCTGTCTTTGCTCATCCAGGAGAGCATCATGACCACCATGCCATTAAACGGGAGATCATGGCCCGCGACACGATGGCTTCCGCTGGCAAACGCTCCCTTGACAGCTGCTCAAATTCATTGAAGGCCCGTGCACTCAATGCTCGTTCAATTGAGCGACGTGCCCAGACCGCTCGTGATCTCCGCTCTGCGCGCAATATCCAGACCAGTAAGTTCATTACACAATGCTTCAAACTAGTCTACGGCAATCTAACCTTCATGCAGAGTCCAAGAAGTTCCGCCGAGACCTTGCCCAATTAGAGGCTTATGAGACCGTCAACCACAACGAGACAGGTGTCCTCGATTATAGTATTGCCACCGACGCATCCACAATTTTCAGTGCCAATACCAGCTGTATCTTGACTCCTTTAAACACTGATGGACCATACTACGTTCTCGGTGAAACCATTCGCAAAAATGTCACCGAGGGACAAGCTGGTATCCCACTCTACCTCGAAGTTCAATATATTGATGTCACAACCTGTGAGCCCGTCCCAGAAGTCTACGTTGATATCTGGAACTGCAACTCGACTGGTGTCTACAGTGGCATCAACGTCACCGGAAACGTAGCAGACGGTGGTTACGACTCGACCTTCCTCCGAGGGATCCAAGTCACCGACGACGACGGAGTTGCAACATTTGAGACCATCTTCCCAGGTCACTATGATGGACGCGCAACCCACACTCATCTTCTCGCTCACACCAACGTCACTGTATTCCCTAACAATACCATCCAAGGAGGAGATGTGACCCATATTGGTCAACTTTTCTACCAGGAGGATCTTCGCAGTGCTGTCGAAGCTACTTCCCCTTACAACACCAACACCCAGGCTGTGACTAGCAACGATGACGACATGTGGTCCATTGTCCAAGCCGACGATTTTGATCCTTTCCCAGAGTACGTCTACTTGGGTGATGATATCACAGATGGCCTTCTCGCTTGGATCCAAATCGGTATCAATACCACAGTGGATTATTCGGATAACAGCTATTATGCCGTTGCAGCTACTATTCAAGCAGATGGAGGACATGCGAATACCGATTCGGCTGCTACTGGTGGTGGTGGTGGCGCTGGTGGCAATGGCACAGCTCCTACAAATGGCACAGCTCCTTCATCTTAAGGATGCAGCTAGCGAGTGGCAAGTGGTGGTGTATATAGTGGTATAAATTTATAGTTTCAATTCAGGTGCAAATATTATTTCGGTTTTTACTCTCATTAGAAGGCTTTTAGCCAGTTCGTTATTCTATATCCAGTATTTTGAGTCCAATATTTTATTTCTGAAAATGACCCGCAATTAGCACGAACATCGCGTTGATATTTGAATGATCATATCAATCGTACTTGAGTGCTTGTTTATCAAACAAACATACTAAACAACGAAGGCTGTGGGTATTTGTCTTGTTGCATCTCAGGAGCTTTTGTGATCTCATTTTATTAGTTTCTGTTCTTGTCTGGTCATCGCCACATATATAGAACTTACGCATTCCCACGTGCATTGGCATATTACCGTAATGATTCGTTACTTGACATGTTATCATTACAATAATTTTTGGGAGGCAGCAGTATTGGGAGAAACCGCCGCTACATAAATCACCATTCTTGCAGTACATCAGGTTTGTTAGTATCCTGTTATGTCTCCTTTCCGACATTATCAGCTGCATCATTGGAACCAATTCTCGGCTCCTTGCGCACTCCCTGATACAGATACAATGACGAACCGACTCCAACACCGAACTTCAACTCAATAAAATCCGAAGGGCATGCGGGGCTGGACAGTGGAAGTTCGTTTGTAGCACTGATGCGTGTCTGGCAGATATCGTCATGATCGCAATCTCTGTCCAGCTCGAGGTTGTGTCCTATCACAGAGCACAGCAACCCAAATAGCATAAACGCGACTAGACATGGAAACGTCACGAGAGATCCCAAGATCTAGGTAATGATCAAAATGTATTCAGTTGGGTATGGTGTCTTGTATTAAAGTATACTCTGCATTTGTAGAGAAAAAAGAAAAGAGTTCATTCCTCCTCGGAAACTTGAACAGGGAAAACCTTTCTGCGATGTTCTTCGAGACCGACCGGCCCAACGCAGCAGGATAAAAAACCCGCTTTGATGAAGGAAATTGTGAAAATTGATGAAAGATTCAATGAAAAACACAAAACTCGACCCTGTCGACCATTCTTTCCTTCTGAACCCGATGACAACGATGGCTGCCTGAGCCTGAGTCAACAACCGAATGAAACTGCGATACATAATAACAATAATGAAACGAACAAAATGCTCAATATTGGGGCTGGTTTTTCGGAGTCTCATCTACACTACAAAAAGATATTTTGTCCCAAGAAACCTGGTGTAGATGAGACTCTAAATGTTATCCCCATTCTCTACGATAGACTCTGTAGGCTAACATGATATATGTTGACCGCAGAGTCCAGATTTCGACGGATGCCATGGTTTGAGTTATAACCCAACCATAATCCCGATCGAACAACTTGTCAGTCTTGGGCTGCGAACGGCATTTCACCAATTCACAGTCTAGTCCCTTAAGAAATTCGCAACCAGATACATGCAATATGTTTGCTGGTGCCAGCGAATGGGACTCCAAATTAGTTTCGTAGCTATTTGAAGGCTGCGAAACGAAATCTGTTTCCTCAAGACTGGGATGTAATGCATCTACATCGTACCATAAAAACCCTAAAGCGTGAGCTCCCTTGTAGGAATTGTTGGGGTCGAATACAGAATACTCTCGAGTCTACAAATTAAATCCGCCAGTTAGCTATAAAGCGCATATGTATCCATGCGCGCTGAACCCACCATGATATTTCCTATCTTCTCTGATTGTTGTAAGGTGCTGATCGATAGGAGATGCGCTTCCTTGGCAGGAAATTTAATTGCGGGGTTGGTGGGGTAGTGAGTCGAGCTCTCTATGTGGTTTTGGATTGGCTGGATATGATTAGCTTCGGGCATGGCTTCGTTTCCATATATTTGTGTTGCGTATTTTGGAGTCACAAATTTCATCGTTTTTGGAGGTATAAGCAAGCTCCAAAACTCTGGAGGTGGTCTTACTCCATTAAAGTGAATCTCCGGTTTACAATCAAGTCCAGTCCAATACTTGCCCGTTTTCGACGTTTTCGACGTCATAGAGGCCATTATGTCGGTGTTTAATTATCAGCTGCTAATTAAGTATGCTGCTCTTCAATATGCCTTCTGCAATTGTCGGATCGAGTGAACTGCTGTTTACACGATTGAAAGTGGCAAGTGAACGTGCTTTTGAGATGGATCGTGTCGATATGACGCCGAAGATCTTTAGGTAATGCGAATCCTTGAATGTAGGTACAGCCATCAATATCACACTTGTAAGGTCTTTCGTGCGTTTTCAGATGCTTACTGAAAATGAGTTAGCAAGAATGCACAGTGGCAAAGAGAACTCAGTGTATTACTTGAGATCGCAGCGACGTGGAAAGATTTTATTGCAAGTACTACACTTCAGTTGACGATCCTGTTTTCTTCGATTTCTTGAACGTGTTGATGTGGAAGGGACTGCTGGGGATTCCGTAGCTTGAAATGGGGCCTGATCTGGGATTTGATTATTGACGCGGCAATCGTCGATGCCCAATAATGGTCCAAGGGTAGCTAACGAAGTCTGGGGTTCCTGAGATCGGGATGTCTCATCGTTCAATGTCGAGGATTGGGGATCGATTTCTTTATTGCTGCATGATAAGGTACTTCCTTTTCGATGAACTTTGGGGGGTGACTCGAAATATTCACTTTCCTGCGTCAACCTGGGCGTCGAGGAAGTGCCCTCGCCAACTGCGGGATGTTCGGAGTCACGAAAACCTAAAACCGACCCTGCCGAGACAGATTTGTCTAGCAATAAAGCTTCAGAAGAGAGAGATATTGGATCGAGATATGGAGGTGAATGATGTGTTTCGCAAAATAAACGGTCAGAGGGTGCCAAGGAAGGAGCAGAAAGCAAGCCCGGATTGGCGATGCTTCCTAATTGGTTACTGTATCCCAATTGAATTAGAAGATCTATGTTCTCGTAAAATTCGTTTGGTAATTCGAGGTTGTCTGAAAATGCGTGTTGATAGTCGTTGTTCGATTCTGCTTCTATGTCTGATGGCCAGACATATGAAGTGAGATTTTGTTGTAGAAAGTTTTCTAAACTATGGTATTCGTTGTTTCCTGAGATTACTGGAGCGCGAAGACAGAGGTCTTCGCGCGAAAACCGCGAGTGGTTGAGGGGTGAAAATTATGGGTCGAAAGAGATAAGTCGCAATGAAACTTATCCCCGCTGGCGTCACAAAAAGTGAAGCTGCGGGGTTAAAGGGTCAGATTTTCAGTGGTACCAATCCTCTCAACAAGGATGCTATTTGGCTTGATAGTATAGTTGAACTCCTTAAGAAAATGTGGAATGATACGAATATATATATTGTGTGAGTACACAAGACTAGAAACTGGGGCCTCTAAAGTGGGTGGCCTCCATCCATCCTACATCAGATATACTTCATGCATACCACCTCGAACCGATCCGATAAGAGCGAATGGCATGGGTATAGTGAGATATAATCACCAGAATGTATTACTTGCATTTATTGTGGCGTAAAAGATTTTCGCGCGAGTTTAAAATACCTTCAAAAAGATTTGCGTTCTCCCACAACCTTGTTCATGAAAGAGGACGTGGTATGAATGCGTTATTAGATGCGCTGGAAAGGCCCAAGCAATGTGACAGTATCGCTAGAGGAAATCACACCACGTGGAGAATTTATTTCGTACTTATTGCAACTAAAATACAATGCTCCAGGTACTCCAAAAAGGGTGAGTATGTTTAGTTGGACGACCAAGCATAATACCACAGCCTGTCTTTCACATACCGAACAGCATCATAATTCAACCTAATATTATTCTCTTGTCCAGATTTGATGAAACACTCACCAAGACCGCAATACCGATCAACCCAAAGCCAACAATATGTTGTAAAGAAGACGATTTGTGGAGGTGATAAAGTGGAAAAGGACGAATGGCGGCTATCGTACAATAGTGAGCACATCTAATAAAGGGTTCCCTTCAGCTAACTTTGACCCATCCTAGCACTTAGCTATGCCTCCATGCTCTATACTCTAGATTTCTAGACTATAGGCTCCTTCTTCGTAAATAGGAAGGACATGTGTTTGTTTACTAGAAGGTGGAGGTAACAATGACATCTGTGCTAAGGGAATTACTCAATCAATCATTCATAACTTCGTAGCCACCGCTATCGATACGTGGGCAATTGGACTTTACTAGTGTTGCCAAACTTTTGAGCGACAAAAGTCCTGTATGATCGGGTCTCATAAGTCACGAATGTAATAACTAGTTAGAGAGTTAATAGGATTCATTGATCTGAGTAGGCAGAATCCAAAGGTTCTATCTCTAACTATATAGTCTGATAAAGCCGATAGACATCGGAGTAGAAAATGAATTTCAAATAGGAACAAGCAATGTAGGTAATGAACTACCTCCCTGTCACCAAATGGTGCCCTAGGTATCCAACAGCAGGCAATCAAACAATGCTGCTCTTGAGACCTTCCAGCGCCTGCTTAAATCCAACCATATTATCCTTCACACCCAACTCTGCCAAACTAATAGTATTCTTGGGATCCAACTGCTCCCAGCTAGGGAATTCCTCACTGAAGCGTAACTGCGCGGCGTACTCAGCACCATAAACACCGTACAACTTAGTAGCTGTCTCATCGGAGATTTCAGCATATGCTGCGCGGTGACCGGTGACTTCCTCGAAGACGCGAACGACTTCCGTCATGGACAGATAGTCGGTGATGCAAACGGCAATCTTCCCGAAAGCCTTCTCTCCTGCTTGCAGCAGGCCTTCGACCACGACTCCGAAGTTGTGGTCGATGTCGCCGCCGATAGGAAGTAGTGAAGATGGCTTGCTTGGCTGCGTGAAAATGTAGCCTCCGTACGTGTTGGGCTGATGCGCACGGTTAACATTGAGCCCATTGATATATACCCACAGAGGAAAGCTGGACAGGATAGGTGCAACTTACAATTTCCAAGAACTTGACCATGGGAAACGTAACCAAGTTTGTGGGATACCAACCCGGCCAAATCTGGGACGTCTTGGCGTACAGCTCAGGTGTAGCATCCTTCATCCAATCGATAGCCTTTTGCTTGTAATCAAAATGCGGCACCTTGAGCTTGCCACTCGACAACTTGTCGCTGGGTGGCAAACTGCTCATGACATAATGCTGCAGAGTCTTGGTCTTCTGCGCTGCATTGGCGATGTTCTTGAGCTGCTGGAACTCTTCCTCACCGGCGCCGTCGCGTCCGAGTGTCATTATCGATTCCCAGTATGTGGTGACGGCGAAGATGGCATCAACTCCCTATACAGTATTAATCACTGTCTCCGTACTGTACTTTACTGTATTTTCGCTTCGAAAATGGGAAGGGTGATGCATGGGATGAGAATGTACGTACCTCGAATGCCTTCACGAGAGTGGCTTCATCGTTGACGTCAGCAGTGACAACTTCAACTCCCTATAGTATAACCTGATTAATCATCTATCCAGAAAACATGTAAGGGAGCCTGGGGAGGATCATGGCTCTTCGTAGAATGGAGAACTGTGCCTACCTGGTTAACAAGTGCTTTAGCCTTTTCACTGCCCGCGTTTCGTGTCAGGACTCGAGGCTTCCACGTCGATGTCTTCAATAGCTGGCGGATTACAGAGCCTCCTTGGGCGCCGGTACCTCCTAGAACTGCTACGACAGGCATGATGATGATGGTTGGATGAATTTTTGTATAGGTAGGTAAGTGCTATTGCTAACTTCTCAAGAAACTGATCAAGGGGATTGCAAGTATAGGAGTCGAGGAGATTCTTGGTTTAGAATGAATGTCAAGAGAAGATCAAGGCGAGTCTTCCCGTGTTATATATACATGCAAATCAACTCAGGAGAAGTTCATGTTGTCTAACTAAACACTTTGATGATCTCAATAACTAAGCATCATTCATACAACTTACGCATCACGAAGTCTTGACATCTAATCAACTGAACAATCTTTTGCCAGTATTGGTAATTCTGACAAATTCCTCTGTGGCTTGATATCCACATCTTCTACTCACTCGCTCATCAACTGTATGTATTGGTGATACTGACAAATTCCTCTCTGCCGTTTAGGAATCAGGATCCACATCTTCGACTGGCTCAACTGTAGCACACTGATGATACTGACAAACATCTCTGTTATTCAGGATCCACATCTTCGACTACACATTGATGATACTGACAAACATTTCTGTTATTCAGCATCCACAGCTTCTACTGACTTCATGTAAGTATTAGTGAGTGATAAATCATAGATTCCTCGATCTGCGGTGGAGGATCCACAGTACCTTAAGTTTTGGATCCACCTACGGACAAGTTTTAGATTTCCGAAAAGACCGTTACACAGTATCGATGCCGGCCGGAAAGATGTACACTGTGGAATACTGTCTATTCTAGATTTCTCTGTCGGCATGTCATATCGATATTTTTGAGGATATACTTGCTATGTGAATTTTAACGAAATTCATTGTCAATATGGGAAAAAGTAAATCGGCATCTTCCGAGCATTCTTAACTTGGTTTAAACATTGCAACATTGGTTGAATGGTTAAAAGTAATACCTTTGTCACCTACCATGATACTCACTCTCCGTCAATAACTTCACATTCAAAAGAAAATATCCTTAAAATTACCACTATAGACGTCATATGTTATTGTTTTACTTAACACTTGACTGACGGCGAGATTGATTCCCTCTAGTGTGTATCCACTCTTGACTGGTTTGTTTGATTTGACATCTTTCTAGGGCTTTTCTCCGGAACAATATATCTACTGGTATGCGAACATCAAGTGGGTAAAAGGGGTGATAGAAGCGAAGAAAAACTGTTGGAGGTAATAGCAGTAGTGAGTTACCGTAGTACTATGTTACCGTACAAAAGGGTTAAATCATACCTGCTGTA
>JWJA01005160.1:0-21494 GCA_000812885.1 Lanzia echinophila
CCTTTTATTTTATCAAACATCAACAACTCATTATTACCTATACTTTTACTCTCTCATTATTCCCTCTACCTTCTATTATTATCATTTATTATTTATTTAAAATAAAATAAAAAAATTATAGTAATAAAATAAAATAATCATAACCAAACCATTTCTACAAATCATTCTTCTCAAAACTTCCCAATTTACATCTCTTTTTTAAAGATAAATACTAAGAAAAGAATAACATTTTTAAGTGAATTTTCATCAACTGAAAACAGAGAGGAAGAGAGAAAAATAACTTGTCAATCATTTGTATCTTAACTAAAATTTGTTGCACCAATTATTGAAAACGTACAAGTTCTAAGTACATTATTACATACACAAACAAAACCCTTCCTCTTCTCTCTCTTTTTTTTTTTTTTTTTATCGTGGTGGTGGTTCCTTTGAGAAAAAAAAAAAAAAAGAAAAAGTCTCGCGTGTTCAACCCAAGGCAACTTTCCCCGCATCAAGAGTTGCGCCTCTCCATCCGCCGAAACCCTCGAACCTTACCTTACCTTACGCCGCAAAAGAAATCCATCCCGAATTTCTTCCTCCCACCACCTACCTTCTCCAACCCTACCTTACATTTACACACACACTCTTACGACCCAACCTTTACGAATCATATTTCAAATAAAGGAAAAAAGGGAGATAATACACACCCAAAGAGTTTCTTCTTCAATCTTATCTCCGTTCAAGACTTCCAATTCGATATTCGCAATAGCTCGTCAATAAGAGCTAGGCCCCCCCTCAGCCTTTATTCTCTTCTTTCGACAATGGGCCTCGAGTAGTCTAGGCGACACAAAGCCTTTCGAAAATATACACATGTGCAAAACACTTCGATCTTCTATTTGTTTCAACAACTGGTGGACGAGCGAATATTGAAAATTGAAAAATAGATGGTGTTGGATTGGGTTGATAAATTACAGAAAGAAATTGGCATTTAGAAGAGTTTCATGGTGTTTTTCCCGCAATCGCGATTATAGCAGGTGAGTTAATATCAATTCATCATACTATTGAATCTTTTGTCGGGGGTTGGGGGAGCGCGCACGACTGTGGGTTGAATGTGGGTTGACTTTGAAGCTAACGTTCTGCTCAATCAGATAAAGCAGATAAATAGTTGTATATTGAACCTCTCGTTCCCCCGTCGAACATTCTCACACGCTGGGTGAGTCTATACATTTATTTCTATTGCATACTGAGGATGTTCCTTGGCAATAAACTAAGTGGAGTTCCTTACGGCCCGCTTGACAGGAGGGCCCGGCAATGACGGTTTGGTTGTCAGGAAGGGGAAGATCGATCTTAGAAAGAATAGCCCCAAAGGAATGAGTCGCCTCGCCTAGGCTGATTACTTTCTGGGATTGAGCCTCTTTTCCTTTCCAGGTACCAGCGCATGAGAATATCATCGGTTGTGGTTTCTCGGCCTGGGATACTGCATTGTTGGAGTCTCGCAGTACCCACTGAAATTGCCCCGGAAAGCGACATACAGTTTTTACGCATGCTCTGTGGGGTCATTGCCGTAGACTCCATTGTTATGTGCATTTTCACTTACTTTACCCGACACGCCTTACTTCCTGCTTTCATTATTCTCAAGTTGTCTATGCGCTTGCAAATCTACCTCATGTTCTGGATTTCGTACACTGAGTTTTATTTACTGACGAAAACAACAACAGGCCTTAATTGTTCCTTCTTAATTCACGCGATCCAAGACCTCTAGCCACTCATTCCTTGTGGGCACGGCACTATAGATTCACTGGTACACAAAAGTAGAACTCGACCTCTTCCGTCCCCAAGAGAACATACTCTAACCTTGTGTCTAGAATATCTCCTCTTTGATAAGCATACCTACTATTACAAGTGTGTGAGCGGCGGGATCGCATCTACACGGAGTTGTGACTGCAGTAGCATTTCACAATCTGGGTTACTTAATAGGTGGGCTACATATTTCTATTCTTCTTCCCCTCAGTTGATTATTACGCTAGTGCGCTGCCTGGCAAATCTGGATTTCATCTGAAGTCCCAACCTGCCGTAGACAAGTTTCTATTATTCACCTCTTGTTCTTGTCACCCAACCCCGCCACTCAACTAATTGATACATCAGGCCTACTATCTGCTATTTAAGGAGAGAGCTACGAAAACACTGTGCGTTTTTGTTTACGTTGAACTTTACCATATCTTACACTTTCATCTTCCTCTAACAAATGCTCGTTAGTCAACATGAGCTCCAGCAATAGTAAGACTGGAATCTCCGGCGGCAAGGCTAATCAGTCCCACTCGTCATCTTTCACCTCGAGCAACCCTTCTCTTTTGCTTGACAAGCTTAACGGTCGGCGTTCAACGCCTGACTCGGAAGCTTTGGCAAGTTCTGATGACGAAGCTGACAGACAAGAGATTCATCAGCCGGCAGCCCCTCTTCAAAAGCCCACTCGTCGAGCCTCTTGGTTAAACGATACCACGCAGTCTACAACGCAACCACGCAAAGGATCATTTGCGGGTAGCTCAATGTCTCCAACTACTTCGCATCCTACAACACCTTCGGGTGACTCGTCAACATGGGGTTCCCATGCTCAAGCAGCTGCTGCAGGCCGGGGACATACAAGCTCAAGCTCATTTCCATGGGGCAGCGGTATATGGAACAATGAAACACGCAAAGAGCCACCTTCCAGATTAACAGAGGTTTTGCCATCTCCTACATCTATGCACCCGCCGGGTTCTTCTGGAAATGGCTATTTTCATTCGGAGATGAATGACCGACGCGACTCTACCTCGAATCAGAACCAAACTATCCCCTTCGCAATCCCTCTCCACCCGACGCCCAAGACGTATCGATCTCAGTCATACTCCGTTGGCCAACTAGACCCAGATTCAAGTGCTGGTCCAGCTCCTCCTGGCGTCCCAGCAGCTTCAGGTCGAGGAAGACCCATTCAACATTCTGGACTACAGCACCGACCATCACGACCGAGTATGCTTAGTGAAATGAGTGAGGGTGGGTTGAGCAAAGTCAAGGAGATTGAAGATGATGACGACGAGAGCACTAATAGCTCCACTCATGGCGTACAACTTCAATCTAACGAGGCAAAGACAATTGAGATTCTAGCACGGGAAAACGCCATGCTACGCCAGCAACAATACAATAACTTACGCCTACGACCTCGTTCATCGACGTCGAATGCGTTTGGTCTGGGTAATAGTTATGGTCTACAAGAAGAACCCTTACCCGAAGAGTCAGATTATGCGATTGATGAGCTAGACGAGCTTAATGAATTACAAGAGTCTACGAAAATGTTGGGCCGACGGATGAGCGAGTATGGAGTTGGAGGAGGTCAGAGATACCCTTCCACACTCGAAAACCGCAAATTGGAAAACGTGAAGAAAGCTTATTGGCAAAGTTCCCTCGGTTTTGGTGGCTTGGGCGATATCCCGCAGAGCAGACGGCATTCTTTTGCTGATATACCCGCCCCCGTTCGGCAAGGTTCGGTGAGCTCCATGAGTGGCGAGCCTTTATCAGCGCACGAAGCAAATGTTCAAGACAGTCTATCTCCGAAAGATTATCAAGGTCGATATCAGGAGGGCAATGGATATTCTGTGAATGATCATGGTAAGCATTTCTTTGCCCTTGATAAAAGCAATTTCCTGTCTTCGGCTTTGTCCAAGACTATGCCATCTGCGTACAGAACAAAGTACTTACACTCGTCGAATGCAGCAGCTTCGTACTTTGGTGGTGCTATACCCGGTGTTCGCAATGCAGATCCATTTGCACCCGCTGCTTTCCAACCTCCGGCATATCCATATGGCAATGTCAATCAGTATGGTGCAGCCAGACCTGCGTCACCTCATCGGAGCATGTATGGCGTACCACAACCTCGTCATAATCAGTTGCTCTATATTGTGTTGTTCAAATGCTCGCGTGCAGATGTCTTCTATGTTCAAGAAGGCACAGGTCTTTCCGTCAAGCCTGGAGATCTTGTCATTGTCGAAGCAGATCGTGGCACAGATTTGGGTACTGTGGCACGGGATAACGTCGATTGGGCTACTGCCAAAGAACTCAAAGAACACTACGCGGAAGAGCATTATAAGTGGCTTATGATGTATTCTCAGGGTGCAGCAGGTACTACTGATGGCACTGGTGCAGGTTTGATGGCTGCTGCCAATGTCATGCAAGGAAGCGCTGTGGGTGGCATGGGCCCGCCGAGTCAACACGGCATGCAAGAGCCTAATCCTGGTGAGATCAAACCGAAAATCATCAAGCGCCTTGCTCAGAACCACGAAATCCAAGCATTGCGTGAGAAAGAAGGCAATGAAGCCAAAGCGAAGCGGGTCTGTATGCAGAAAGTAAAAGAACATGGACTCCACATGGAAATTTTGGACGCCGAATTTCAAATGTAAGTGAAACTATTTACCTATGCCTCGTCGAATGGAAGCTTACATTTATTCTAGGGATTGGAAGAAGCTCACATTCTACTATTTTGCTGATGCGTACATTAACTTCAATTCGTTGGTTACCGATCTATTCAAGGTGTATAAGACGAGAATTTGGATGTCTGCTATCAATCCTGCTTCATTCGCTAGTCCTTCACTTGGTTTACAAGCCCCAAGCGGTATTGGCCCTGGAGCTGTCGGAGTCAACAGAACGACACCTAGTGAACGTCGACCCCAGCAGCCTAACGTTTTTGCGCAGCCATTTTCCTCGACTTCTTCGGCTGCAGCGCCTAGCTTCCAACCCGCTGGTTATACATATGGCTATTCTCCGTTCACTTCTTCACGCAATGCCGGCAGTGCTGTAGGTGGTTATGTTCCTCCTCTGATGAACCAATATTCGGATTTCTCGCCGGCAGATTATCAAACGCCTGGCCGGTACCCTTCACCTCATGGCACTACTCCAACTCACGATGGCACTCTCGGGGCGGATGCCTGGATCGGTGCTTTCCAAGGATTGTCAATGGGTACTCGCTGAGATCTACGGTTTGATCCATCCTCACATAGGTCGCCAATATACATTTCCATTCCGTCGAGCACATCGAAATTTATTCTACACCCCATACATCGCCATGTTGCTGCATGGTCCGTTCCATGTCCCGACAGAACAATCCAACGCAACCAGGTAAATCAACACCTCACTACTTTTGTACCATATCTCAGACGCCACGTCTATTAGTTTCTTGCATTTTCTTGGCGAGCTATTCGTCATATCACACTCCTTTCACGCCGTACGAGGTGCGGCACTTCCACAGGCTAAGAAAACCTCGGTATCACGAAGACATACGATGGTGGATACATTTTTCATTGCAGTTTGGTCATAGAGGATACTTTTGAGAAAGGGATCTATTAAATTTGCGCAAATTCTTCTGGATCTATCGACATAATCGGATACGGCATTGGGAAACATACACACACTGGACATACGATCTTCTTTCTTCTCTTTAGGTTTTTTTTTGCCGATAGTTTCTGACTAGGGTGGGCTACAATATCTTGCTTTTCCAATCAATTCCCATCATTTTTGCGACCTTTTACAAACGGACGAACCGGACGCATTCTGCCACGACTTTATGAAAACCCAAATACGCAAGAAGAGCTTCATAGATAGATTTTTTTTTCTTCTCAAAATATCGGGCGGTGTCATAACTGGGAAAAAAGAAATTGGGTGAATTTGAAACTACTGTGCAAAGGGATAATGGCTTTTTTTTTCTACCGTTATGATCTCTTCCTCTGTTTTCATTTAGTTCATCTTTCTCCTTTACATTTTGCGCGTGCGCGAGTCGAGTCGGGAATCATAATATTGCGTACTTGATTTATTGTTGCATGCGTGCGCGTAAATGGGGAAGGGAAAGGGGGATTAGGCTAGGTTTCAGAGAGTTGTGGATTCGGGGATTCGGTTCAGATATTATTTGAGAAATTTGATTGATACAATTCTTCTTCTCCCTCTTAAAGTTTGGGTTGGCGTTGTGTGGTGTGTCTCGTAGAGTGCTGGTGATGTGGCCTACAGGATATACTAACCAAGGGCAAATATAACCAAAACATGGCAAGTTGTGAGCATCTTACGACTGGTTTGGCTTGCAGTAATATGACCAAAGTGCACGAACCCAAAAGAGCTGGTCTATACGAGCGGAGGCGTGTGTGAGTTGCACGTGAATTCGAAACGAATTCTGTCGATTGAAGGAGTTGGGTATATCTAAATGGCATCATGTCCCCGCCGATTGCCTCTTTGCACGCTTCTCCTGCTTTTTGGCGCCCTTCATGCTCTTCCTTGGTCTCCCTTTCGTTTTTGCCGATGGCTTCTTTGCGCAATACATCCAAGCATTCATAGGTTTCCGAGCCGCTACGAATCTCCCCTCTGGCGTGAAAACCTCCACCGAAGGCCAGGATGAATCATCTTCTGTCTCTCGTGTCTCTTCTTCCCATCCCCATTTCTCCTCTTCGCTCTGCCTCTCCAAATCCGAAGTCAAAATTCCCTCCCTTTCACGACCCTTACTAACCTGCACAACCAGCTCCACCCACCCGCACCCTTCGACTAAAATATCCGTCGCCAGAACTCGATACGGAAGCTGCTCAACCTTGAGCCCCACTGCTGCTCGTGCGGTCAGCGGCCCCGTCCGCTCTTTTGTAACATCCCACTTCAGAGGATATGTCCCAGCCAAGGCGATCTTCTCTTCGGTCCCCGCCACACTAATGTTCTGCACAGTCGTTTCGCGGGTCCGTGTCTGGATGCCGATGGCTTTTTCCGTCGATGTGACGTGTGGATCTATGGGCGTGAATGCATAGGCCAGAATTACCATGTCGCTTGTTGGTGTAATACGGATGAAACCCCCGAGGAGAAGTGATTGACCTGCTTTGAGGACTTGTTGCTCGGGCTTGATGCGTGAACGCATAACGAGAGAGGAGCGGTGCTCGGGCTCTACGTGCATTTCGAGATCGCCGCGTGAGAGGCCGGGGAGGTCAATTAGTTCGCCTCTGTTGTTGCCAAAAGGGACACGGATTGGAGAGGCGGTGGTGCCGGGTAAGGAAGATACAAGTGGCATTGAGGGATAATCTGTTTCCTCTTGTGCAGGCGGAAGGAGTGAGTTCTCGTCTAGCGGTTCGTGTTCGAAATCCTTTTCTGCTTCTTCTGGTTCCACCTGTAATGGTCTGTATGTAGTTAATGCCGGAGTGTCCTCTGCGCTCTTTTCAACCGCATCTTCAGTCGACGGCAACGGCTCTCCAACTACAACCTTCGACTTTCCTCTGCCTTTTGGATATATCTCCTTGAATAGCTGACTCTTCCCAACATTGACCTTCCCCACCAACCAATTTCCACCGCCCCTTCCCCAAATATGCTCCTTTAACCCAGACGTCCACCACCCCCTCATCGCACTCACACAAGTGACATTCCCCAACCGCACATCTCTCCCAGACCTCCCCAACACCTCTCTCAAAACTCCTGTCAAATACGGCATCATAGAATCTACCTGTATCTTCAATGGCGCCAACAAATCCGACCTTGTTATAACAAAACTGATTTCCGTTTTACGACCCCCGTAAAACTTGCCGGATCTAGACCGTCGATTGTGCGATCGTAATGGTGCTACACTGAGCGTTCTTATTAAAGCTGGGATGAAAGACATGGGGAAGTCGGCGGCGTCGATTACATGGTAGATATGGTTGTATTTGTATGGAGATTCAGAGATAGTTTGTTGTAAAGCGCGCATAGAGGGGTGCTGTATGGAAATGCCGGATTCGTGGTGCTGGAGGTTGTGGCAGCGGTCGCAGAGGGGAGGATCGGATGGAGTAGCTGGAGTAGATGCAGGAACTGGGAGGACGGGCTCCTGGATTGCAAGCGTTGAGAGGATCGAGTTGTCCGCATTTTCGAGAGCTTTGCTTATAATTTCGTCTTCTTCACTTCTGCGCTTTGAGCTTGGAGTTGTAGTGCCGAGGAACTCCTTCACGGATCGTCTTGTCAAGGAATAGTATCCCGCTTCATCCTTGGTCACTGTTTGGGAGAGTGCACCACACCCTGCACAATGGGCTGGTAGTTTATCTGGAAGAGGTGAGCCTGCAGCAGATATCAATTCCGGCGCCACTTGATCCTGCGATTGTATGAACCTTCGCTGTGTTAGTGACAGCTTTTGTGGTCCATGGCAAGATGCTCTCGAAAACTGTGAGCTTCGTGCAAGTCCCGGGCAAAGAAACGTCGGAATTACAGCAATTGCGCTCTCTGCTTGCTTCGAAAATCGCAAAGCAAGTCTTCCTGACTTAGAGAATGACATATTCTAACAAACCTGCTGCGCATCTCATAGTATGTTCTCGCTCAATTTGCTGTTTAATATGTTCAAAGCGGGGAGCAAAGTCGAAAAAATCACAAAATAAATTTTGTCGGAGGTCGGAACTTCAAAATGACAGGGGTAAGAATCTAGCCTCCGAACCTCAAAATAATTCTCCATCGAAGCATCTGCCGCTACCACCCCACGATTTTATACCATTCGAGCATCTTGGAGTTCTGCAGTCCATATAGTCAAGATGGTGAACTTAATAAAACGGATGTCGGTGCTAAAAGCCGTAAGTATCTTGTTATAATCCCACCAATAAGTGTTGTGCAAATACTAATTTCTTTCATCGCAGAAGGTAAAAATATATACCATCCCTCCTCCCTCACCACCTCACACGTCCTTCGAATTGACCATCCGCAGCTCCTCAGCGTACGATTAGGTCCCGGTGCTGCTATCCTACCGCCAGAAGTCACACGCATTCATATGAGTTTTGCCCCCAAGATCAACGACGGGCATTATGGTCCACGGTATTTACCACTTCTTTTCATTGCCAAATTCGGACCACTTCACTTCCCTCTATACAGCACTACACATCCTAACATGCTTAACCCCACAGCATATTCTGGCGCAGCTGCCTCCCCCGCCTTAAATACCACAATCCCTCGATCCCCATGACCGTCGAGCGCACAGAAGAGCAAACCGGCCCCGCACTAATGACCATCCACTTCAAACCCTCTCCTAGCGCCGACTCTGCGTCCTCCTCCGAAACACCTGAAGTCTCTACCAATACTCAAGAAATCAACATGAAGCACCGCAGCGAGAAAGAGATTCTGGCCCAGTTCATGAAGGCCACAAACGCAAAGCCGGTGTTTCCAAACGGGGAAGAGCTTGCACAAATGAAAGAAATAAAGGAACAGAAGGTTAGGAGCGCGAAGGATAGGGAATTGGGATTGAAAGTGAAAGAAGCTGTGAAGAGAGAGCAGGCAATATTAACGCAGGCGAGGGGGGAGATGGCTAGAGCCACTGAGGCGTGAATATGAAAACGAAAAGAATAGGATGAGGATGTGGGTGTGGAATAAAATAGGTTCTATGTATTTATGTCTATATTATACCAGGCGTTGAGGATTTGAACGGAAAAGCATTCTGCGATGTATATGGGGCAAAAAAGGTCATCAATTCATGAAATAAAAAGGTTGACATATATTAGTGATTATGAACCAAAAGACCTACCCTCAATCTCGTCGCAATGAATGACTCTGTTGCTATGTAAAGGGTATACAACATTCGTTGCACCTCGTCCAATTCCCAATTCCGCCATGCAAACATCAACCAACTCAACTCTCATCCTATGCTCTCCATGCAACGCCGACACCAATACCAGCCCCAAAACCGCTCCAACGTTCAGTGCAATACAAAAGAAAACTCCATCACCAGGCTAACTGCGCAACTTATTTAAAATGCCCCTTTTCGTGCCATTTCCTTCGCTTTCTCATTTCAAGCCAAATCCTTCGCTTTCAAAAACTGCCCTCCAAAGTCGATCCTCCAACTTTTCCCTGGTCGCATACCTCCACAACGATAACATATTAAAGCAAGTTCTCGCAACTGGGAACCTGGGACTATCATCCCCAAGACAACTTAACTTGATAACCAAACTTGTAGCCCCCATGGCGGGGATACAAGAACTACCCGTAATGAAACTCAAAAGCTTGCGTTGATCCTTAGCATCGGCTTTTTGAAATGATTCCCAGAACCACTGTATGACTGGCTCACGATCAGCTGCGTTTGCGATTCCCCAGTTGTCGCAAACAGAGACCGCACGGAGAGAAGCAATGTCGAGTGGTTCATCAGATCCACGAATGAGCAGCTCAATTTCTTCAGGTCGAAATAGGGATAGTGCATTCCCTCCACAGACAGTGAAAAAGCCACGCTTAAAGGGCTCAAATTGCCGCGCGACGGCACTGTCCAAAAGATATCGTACATACAAATCTACAAACTCTCTTCGGTTGGAGTTTGTAACTGGCTTTTTATCGCCATCGGGGCATAGGGGTACCTGAATCTGTTGTCCGTAGCGATCAATATCCGCCACAAAGTCTCGACAGAACGTGGCCTCAACGTCGCCATCGAACTCTAGGAGTTGTCGTAAACCATGTGCTAGGGAGGGACGATATTCAGCTAGATCTTCCAAGGAATACGTCATGGATGGTTTCGCATGTGATGTCGCGCCTGGAGCAGCCGCAGGAGCAGCGGCGAGTAATTTCCGGAATGCGAATGGAGGAAGGGCCACATCGAGGATAGTTGAATTGTAAATAGCTAGCCCGAGAACGACCCCAACTAAGAAGAACTGGTCTGTTGTCTCGAAGCTGTTAGGATTGAAATAACAGAAGTGAGAATCCTCGTCGTATGAGAACATGCCTACTTTTTATTAACAACTGAAGTCACGGGTGTGAAGATATAACGTACCATGCTCTGGATTGAAGACGTCTCTGACGAGTAATAAGAACCATTCTTTTCTCAATCCACCAGCGTCGATTCCTTCTTCACCCTTAAACTCAATCCTAAGTCCTTTTTTGATCTCTTCGCCGCCAGTTCCTACAACTTCGCTAACACCTTTTAAGCTGTCCTCGACTAGACACTCACGGCGTATTTTTAAAACGAGATATTGGTTGACAATTTTGCGTGTCATTATACTATCAAAAAATGCCTCCCTTGCTTTTACTTCCATTTGACGGCGAGCATCATGCTCCATAATCTGTATCTTTGCCCAAATGCTGAGGAAGAACGGATACTGACAGAAAGCAAACTTGCTCCGCTTGCTTTCCCAAGCCTCAAAATCCGCAATCAAATCAGAGTAATCGAGTAGGGTATTGTAAAAGTGGCTTGTTGGCAGCATCTGGCCGTGCGCAGCCAGTGCTCTGATGGGAGTACCCAAAGTAGGTTCTACACTCTTATATGCGTAAACGTTGTTTGGCGATTGCGAATCGAGAAACCTTCCCTTCCTATGAAGTCCGCTATTATTCGCCGAGAAAAGAAGCGCCATCACTCTAGCAGCTGCTTTGATCTGCCAATCGTCACAATAAACAACAGCTTTTGATTTGGGATCCGTTTTTTTCGCGGTATGTCCGAGAGCAGCATGTAAAGCGGCGGAGTGGTTAGTGCCAGACGCGCTCATCTGAGGAATCAGACCAGCCGTTAGGTCTGGAGTGACATCACGCTTCTTTCCATGCTGTCTTGTAAGGCGGTAAGTCACGAAACTACCAACCAGTTCAGTTGTTCGCTGAAAGTGGCCTTCAGGATATCTCGCGAACCACGAAACTAAGTGGTGGTGGCATTCGTTGGGAGCATTTGATAGTAAACCTACGATACGTTTGATAATACCTGAATGCTGACCAGAGCTTCCTTTCGGGACGCTTGGAGACTTAGATGGCGACTGTCCTCTGAGTCTAGAAGTGCTACGGTCGCGTGTTTCGGATCTCTGATTACTTGGAATTGGTTTCGACACTACATTCCTTGGGGCATTATTACTCGAAGGATACAACAATGGGTTGGCGAGGATTATTAGGAGGAAACGAAAATTATCCGGCTCGCTAAGAGGACGTCCAGGACGTTTTAGCAGGCTCTCAGTTGCCTTTAATAGAATCCTTTGGAGATACGACTGGGCTTCGATAATCGTGTCTTCGATATCGATCAAATCCGCATCAGAAGGTGGTTGAATGGATGGCCCCGAAGAACGCGACACTAATTCCTCGACTTTGCGTTGCCACATTCTTCCCGGACTTAGAATAAGTCGGTACCACTCGTTCAGTTCTGGCCAATCAATACGGGGAGACTTGACTGTAGTGATGTCGCGCTGGGGATTCGAAGGTGTCACATCGCCGGACCGTGAAGAGCGATCTTTGGGAGGACTACGGATGTCTGTACGATTCCCGGTCCACCAAGAGCCATTTTCCGCGAAATCTCCAAGGAGAAGCATTCGGGGGTCGAGCTCTTCGATCGGGGTCTCCATTTGTGTTTCATTCTCATTCTGTGTGGTGGTCATCAATATTCTACCACCTTCGGTTGCCGTTCGAGTAGTCGGGCCTGGTCGCATGGTACTGAATGAGCTATTGATACATTCGAATTGACTAAATGATGATATGATATATTCTTCAAGAGGTCTGAAGAGATTTCTAGCAACCATGTCTTGGCGTCGTTGCATGGCTTCATCAAGCTTACTTTGTGGATCGACAGAGCTTGTACCGGATTGGTTGCCGGTGTAAGAACCCACGTAGGGATCAGTCCCTACGCGGTCACGCTTCTCCATGTGAGCCCCAAGAAAGCTGCCAGGGGAGGATGTCGAATACGGCATTGACCTTGAGAATTTCAATGGCCCCGTAATATCCAGCCCATTGCGGTCCTCGGAGGTGCCACGCCCAACTGAAGGTCTTATTGGGAGTGCTTGTGGCCTCAGTTGATCAAAAGATCTATCAGAATTTTCGCATTCTTGGGGGGTCTCAACTATCTCAAAGCCAGGCGAACGAGGGAGGTGGTTTTGTGTATCGGCTTCCTCATGTTTTAACCGATGTAGAAGATATAAAGTCACACATCTTTCAGCAAGACGGCGCGTCTTCTCCACAGATAGCGGTGCAACTACAAGAATTAGAAACTTCTTCGAATACAGGGGTTCCTTTTCACAACATACCTCTAAGAGCTTGTGGCTTATTCGATGCTGTAGATTTCCCTCCACTAAATATCTTGCGCCCATCATCTGCCTTGGGAATAGGAACAAAGGGTACAAGATCATTTACCGTTAAGCAAACTGTACATTTGAAAACCTTGAGATCCTTCGGCCAACGCACGCTCGAATTGCAAGTTATACACTTCCCCGTCATCAAATCTTTGTCGGGTACTTTCGAGTGCTTGGTTGCTCCTGCGTTCTTGTCGGGAGAAACATCGTCATTGTCTACAAAATCACCCATAGCTTGCCCAGAAGATGGCCCATTCCCTTTCTTCTTGCTATGAAACAAGGATGGGAAAGGGTGGCTCATAGAGCGACCATGGCTTGTAGTACGACTTGGCTTCGCAGAACCTGACCCGGAACCGGAACGAGACCCATTTGGCGGGGGAACAGCTAATGTCGGAATTCCATACGCATTATCCAAAATATCTGCCTCTGTAATTCTTGTTCTTCCCCGTTTCGTAGGCGACTCTGGTGCTAGACCAATTGAACTCGATTGTGGTTCGATGCGCGGATTCGAATTAAGCAGGCGGCCAGACCAAGGGGCCATCTTAGAACTTCGAACAATCTGCGAAGTGCAGATGTTACAGTCTGACCATTGAGTCCTCCAAAAGTGTCTGCAGGTAGCAGTTCGTGCTTGGATTTAAGAAAAAGTCGCAGGTTCTTTCCAAGAAATTGAAGTATTATTTACGTACTTGGAAAAGTAAAATGATCTAGATTCCCTTTAAAACTGTTTAATTGTTAGACTTTATAGCAAAGACATTTTGGGGGGATTGATGTGTACCTACTTTATGGGGTACAGTAGCTGCTCTTGCTCTTGTTTACTTATTCCACAAAATTGTGGATTGAAAGCTCAATTTTATGCATAATTAAAAGGTTTTTGAAATTTAAATTGAGATTGTTCCCTTCCTTCATAGAAAAATGACATGGACATGAACATTCGGAAGAATGAGTTTAGGGGACGGAAACCATCATCCTATCATCCTTGTTGCCAAGAACTTGGGAATGTTGTGTAAAAAGAGACAACGATAAATCAATCCAATGTATCGCATCTTACGATAGATAATTAATAAGTATTCTTACAGGAAAATAATAATCTTGTGAAATAACACGAATACCTACCGTACTTACCTGACCATGTTATTATTTTAATATTGACCAATTCATTCATGGGCTCCTTCACATTCCCAAATTTAGTATTTACTAGGTACCTTTTTCTAATCTACTCTAGAGATTGTAAGACTTAAAACCCAGGTACCTAGGTAGGGTATATGGGTATACGGGGTATATAGAAGAACGAAAATGTATTAGAGCATTTCACTAATCAAGCAGGGGCACAAATAAATAGGATGAAAACCTCGAGACTTTTGTGTCCGATTCATCAATTCATAAAAGTTTTTGGTATGATAACAAAAGCTTGCTGTAGGCACCTTTGCATAACTATCATTTTACCATAAGGCCATAAAACAATCCTCTTAGCCCCCCGTACCAGCAAACAAAGTACACCAATCCCCTCATTACATCTATCTGTATCTTTGCAAGTTGAGGGTGTTGTGTCTCTTCCAGGTCTTTCTGCGGCCAGCAGTGGTCTTGTTGAATCCGTGACCCTTTCCGAGACCACGGGACTTCTTTCCAGTGGCAGTGAGACCACGGGACTCGCGGTGCTTGTGGACTGGGTTGACGATCCAGTTGATGCGGGCGTCGCGACGGATTGCCTTGTGTTGAGGGTCAACGAGGATGACCTCGAAGTACTTGTAGGTGGAGTCCTGGTTGATCCAGTACGAGTTCAAAACTCTCAAGTTGGCGCAACGACGACCGACACGTTCTTCGGCGGTGGATTTGAGGGATCTTTGGTACTTGAGTTGGTTGATACCTTGGTTGGTTGGTTTACCTGTTGAAAGCAAAATAAGTTAGCATGTCTAAGCTCTCGCAGCAACTGCCATTCAATTAGATTAAAAAGTGCATACCGTATGTGGCACCCTTTGGAGCTGGGCGCTTGCGACCACCACGACGAACGCGGACACGGTAGATAACGTATCCTTGCTTGGCCTTGTAACCAAGACGGCGGGCCTTATCAGGACGAGATGGGCGGGAAGCACGGTGAACGACGTTCAATTGGCGGAGCTATATTATGCACTCTCAGCAAAGTTCAACGAGTGTATAGCAGAGACATCAAAGATGCCCACAATATTCCAATTGTCTGTCCAAAGACCGAAATTCGAAGTATTGAAGTCGATCGAAATCGTCTCAGGGTCGAGTTTTATCTTACCTCCCAGCATCGTACACGGAGAAGGAATCGAAGCACATCAGACTGCTTCTTCTTCTGAATTTCCTCGAGATATTTAAGAGCACCCATCTATGTAGAGGAAAACGTCAGCGCTTGTTCTAGAATATTATCTTCATGATTTTAAAGAAGAGCTGCAGTAAGCTCTCATTGAACTGTAAAGCTTGATCCTTCAAGAATCAACCAGTTCAAGAATTATTTCCCATAGACCGTCTGCATTTCTGCAATTCGTAATAGGAACAGGATAGTTTCAATGTAACTGACCTTGATTGTTTGTCGGGTTGTCGATGGCTCGAATTGTCGTATGTCGTTGAAAGGAAAAAAAAGTTCGAAAATATGTTAAAAGTAATTTTCATTTTTCCAATTGTGTGGGCTGAATCTAAATGAGGATTAGCGTTCTCTGGTTAGCGTAATAAAACTCGCCTAAGTTAGAGCCAATCATCAGCCCCGGACAGTTTCAATCTTCAATCTTCAATCTTCTACTCCATGCCGATTATGTTCGAATACATAAATGTCTATATAGGTATATATCCTCAAAAGGTCGTCACCGCTGGTAATTTGAGTACTATTTCTCATATAAGAACTACCTTGCTTGTGTTTTCGTTATTCTATATTGTATTCTTGATAATTGAAAGCGAAGTTCATACATAATGAAAATATAGCACAGAAAATAGCCAAGTAATATCTACACGCCTCATTCTAGCACCCCTTGTTTACTAAAGTCAATCAAACTTGCACATTCGAGAATGTTTTCAATAGTTTCTTATTTGCCTTCTCATGCCTCTTTGCCTCCTTGCCCCATCCAATATAACCGTCGTTAGAGACCGGAAACATTGTTTCCACCACAGCAACGGTGTTAGCATCCATTTCACCCATCTCATCCGGCTTCAAGGCCTTCATGATACACTCAAACTTATTTATGCCGACCTCCTTTCCGATTTCGAGAAGGCGCTTTGTGTACTCATCCTGCGTGCCCCATTCGTTGTCAAGCAAAGCAGAGTAATCATCAACAGCACTCTTTTCCACGACCTCCTCAAACTTGTCGGCTACTCCTTGAGCCCGTTCAATCGTCTCTTCGCATTTCGTTTTCATCAAGGCCATAAAGTTGTATGCGGTCTCATCCTTCGCAGTAATGAAAGGTGCGGCCGATTTGTACGAGAACTTGAAAGCCTTGAGGAAAGCTTGATCGTTTTTAATACTAAGAGTCAAATGAGCGATGGATACGGCTCGGGGGTTGGTATGCATTACGCCGTTGACTCCAGTTCTTGCTTACGCTGCTTGATAACCGCTTTATCGTGATTTACGGTATCCACGAATCTTTTATGACGTTCCAGTGCTTCTTTGGCTACCCTTTCTTTCTTCGCCTTTTCAAACCTGTCAAGGGAAAAGAACTGACTGACGACTCAAGAATTAGGAACTTGATCATCGAAACTTTTTCAATGTGGTAATAATTGAAGTACATAACTTACTTGCTCTGCTTACGATCCGGATCTTCTTCACTTTCTTCGTCTTCATTTTCGTCTTCGTCATCTCTCGAGACCTTTGGTATAGGTTCTGACTTTCGACTCTTGGCATTTTTCCTTACATATTTCGGAGAAGCGGGCTGTTCATCGCTGGAATCATCTTCCTGAACTGAAGCAACTACAACATTTTTATGCTTCGATGAGTTACCCTTCTTCCGACTCTTAGAAGTAGCATCAGGTAGCGCACCTATACAACCAAATAAATTAATTTACTCTCATCACTCAAATGCAAGTATGGATTGATGATGACTTACTTTCGGATTTGCGTTTCCCAGATTTTCCCATGGTAGTCTTATTTACTCTTTTTTTTTTTTTTGATGTGGACTCTGTGTTTTCCTTTTCGAAGTTTCCTAAATAGTGAAAGATGAAATGAAAGGTTTCTAAAATTCGCTTGAAACGAAAAGAGAGAGAAAAAGGAAGGAATGGGCAAGTCTTAACACGTGCCCTCCACTTGTGGCTTCCTTCCTTCCTTGAATTGATCTTTCTTATACATAAGAACTTTCCCACATCTTCATAACTTGGGTACCTACTAGTAGTAGGCAGGTATTTTGAAATATACTGCTTGATCTTGAAATCCCTATGACATTTTGACCTCAACTTGACTTACAGGTTTATAACTATATTCTACTTACTCAATCGTCTCACCAACTTACAGAAACATACAATAATTTCATTTTTACATGGAAAGGAATGCTACATCTCCAGTCCAGATCACTGTCATTCACTTTTCCGAACGCGATGAGTCGACGGATGGATGATTCTTGATCGGGCTCCTTACACACAACATGAAGTGATGGATGGAGAGCCGATTACAGATCTAGGTCCTCTCAGCTACCAGAATGGGATTAAAGATCATGAATATTTTATTTTAATATGCATCATGTGCATCTTCAATTCATTAACATTCGGTGAGAACTCCTCAATTACTATTGGCCTCTCCCAGAATACTCACTCTCCTTATAAGATATTTTGAAGTCGGAAAGTAGGGCATGTGAGCAAGCGCTGCAAAACCATTCACTTTAGTAATGGGATGGTGAATCACAGTTAGTAATGGAATAAGAAAATGTTTGCTTTCTGAGTAATATTGCTATTTGACTTTGTGATTGTTACATTGGCATGAATAACTTTCAATTACTGCGATTCATCTTGTATTCTTATAGTGAGTACTTATATATTTTAACCCTTTTCCCACCCTGTTGCGATAAATTTTCAACAAATTACGCTCCCACGGACAACTCAACGCCCATACATGAACGAGATTATCTACATGCCATTTGTCTCTTCTAGTCATACCAAAAAGGTTTTAGCAAACATGAGCGCACGTAGCTTTCCTTTCCCAATTTTCGGTAAGTACTGCAAACCCCCCAAATCAAAACAGCATTAACATCTTCTGTCTTTAGGGCCTCCAGGAATATCCCATACAGATACATTTCTTGACAACACACTGATCCACGATCTGCTACTTCACACCGACTACTCTATCCTCCTCACCAACATCACCACAGCCTTTCAGCAAAATCGCATCCACGCGTCTCTCCGGCCCGTCATCAATGCTGTCACATCCGTGCCGTATGGGCATGACGACCTTGGCTGTAGATACGACTTTAGCTCGCGAATAACCTATGGCGTTAGACATTCTGTTTGGATGAGGTGGCTGATTATTGGGTTCGGGCCCGAATGGACTTGGAGAAGGTTCTTGAAAATCTGGGAGTGGAATCTGCAGCGTGCGGAGACGTTGGCTGCTAGCGTGGTATATGGGTATGCGCCGGATGAAGCAGGCCGTGATATGGATGTTTGGGTAAGAGAATTAAGAGAACATCAAAAGATCCTGATGCATGTGTTGCAGGTGCTGGGAGAGCAGATTATGTTTGACGATGAGGGTGGACCAGGTTTGCAGAGGTCTTGTAATCTGGATGAAAGCCGAAGTAGGAGGGGAGACATTAGCCGGGAGATAGAATTGAGGAGATTGCTAGACGGGCTGTGGTATGCGAAGTCGAAAGTTGAAATGAAGCTATTAGAGTTGGAGAGAGTTAAGACATCGGGAAGCCTTGCAGCAACGTGGAGCTCAGTATTTGGAAGCTTTGTTTCGAGTTTTGGTCCTCAATATTGCGATCCGAGATCGCAAGTTCTGGTTGGTGGGATGGGAGAAAATATGAGTCATGGAGTTACACATCCTGCCGGTGCGGATTCTCCAACTCTCGAGGAGTTGGAACGCCGTCTTCGGCTTATGTCGGCATCCCTAAATGAGACTTTCCAGGCAGAACGAGGCATCCATACGAGAAGGGCTAATAATCAGAGAACCCAGGATTTTGGGCCACCGACATCACCACCATCTGCACCCCTCCCTTTGCTTCCACATGAACGAACTACAGCACATTCTTCAAAGTCAGTGGTAGAGGAAATGACTCCGCATCAGCGCTCGGATATGATGATTAAGAACTACGCCGACAAACTTCTCGAAATGAACAGGAACCGACCAAGATGGGTGCCGTCTGATGAAAGAAGTGATTCGGGCGATTCGGCGTGTTGCGAGTGCGAGGAGGCTCACAGAAGGCATGATATGGTTGGTGATCATGATGCATCCAACGTAGAGCCCTGGATGTCGGGTGGGCTTGGAAAAGATGCGGATAAGCCTACGTACAAAATGTCAGGCGCGATTCAAGACGAAGACAAGAAGTTCGATAACACGGATGAAGTAGAAGTGACTAGGGGACGTGGAGAAGAAGAGCAGAAATCCGAAGACAGAACTGAAGCCGAGCAGGCTGATGAAGGAAATGAAGTAGAAGTCAAAGAAGCATCCGCAGAGCAATCTAATATCCCGGACTTGGAGCATGGCAATACAGCTCAGCTCGAGGAGACCAGTAGCCTGGCCGCGCGTGTGTTCGATATCAACAAAGCACACCTACAGCTCTTGCAGGAACGAAGCGATGTGGGCCTTCATCCTTTGGAGGAGCAGGAACAACACGACGTACAGGTTATAGACGAAGAGCTTGAAGACGAGTGGGAGGATTGGGATTGTCGTTGCGCAGAAACAGTGAACAATCTTGATATAACTGATCTGGCAACTTCGACGGTGGCGCTTGTAGAGGACGTCAAGGAGTTGGCGGACGAGGAAGTAGAGCTTGAAGAGAATGCTCTGGTGAAATATGATTCGGCGGAAGAGAGTATGGATGAAGACGAAGATGATGATGGGGAGATCCTACACATGAAGAAGAGAGTAAAGTCCGACGCGGCATCTCCCTCAAATAGGAAGAGCAACACGGTCGTTAAAACCAAGGTTAAGAACGCTCGCAGGCCTAGCACAGTACGGTTCTTATCGAAAACTTCGAGAAAGGAAAGTGATACTAGAAGTGGCACTCGAAACTGCAGTCACAGCAGACCAGCATCTCAAAGCAAAGACGATAAGCTTGAAGCCAAATGCGATGCCGAAGAATACGTGATGCTGTCGCCAGAGCCGACGGTTGAATGAAGGAATGGAGGAACAAGCATACGATGGATTTGGAAAATTGCAAGTGTTTGGGGATTGGAAACCACATGAATAGGCAAACAGCCTGCGGGACATGAGAGAACTAGAAATATACTTAACGAGGTCACTCCTGAAACCTTAATGCGAGAGATTTAGATTTGAATGAATCAATTTTCTTTATTCCATACCAGACCCATACACATGAACGCCAGTAAATATCATGTCCAAGCACAGTAGACATGCTTTCAATATGATACAGCTCAAGGCACAACCCAAGCCATCGTAGAATTCCACGAAATTTTCTTCCCCCCTCGTCCCATCCATCAGGATACCACCAACTTAAACTCTCACATTCCTCGATTCCTTCTCCACAACCTTAACCAACTCCTTATAGACATCCTTAAATTCCTCCTCGCCCTCAATCTTCTCGTCCTTCTTAGCGCCCGTCCTCGCCTCGGCAACCATCACCACACTCGTCGGTCTCTTCGTATTTCCCGCAGCGCCCAACTCCGCTCTGCTCGTCACAAAGATGTACGGAACATTGTGATCCTCGCACAAGACTGGGATATGCGAGATGACATCCATAGGTGAGATATCTGCTGCAAGAATAACCACGCCTGGGAAGACGGTATTGCCTGCACCTTGGGGCGATTTGCGCAGAGCCTTAACAACTTCTTTGACACCGCGCTTGAGGGTTTTGTTCTTGGCCGCTGAGGAGAAATTGGGTTAGTTGTTTGGTCAATTGGATCATGGGATTGGTTGGGAAGGAGAGAAATACCTTTCTTAACACACTTGAGCACTTTCTTCGTTGCCTTGTCATCTGCTAACGGATTTGCAAATGGCACAAGAGCACCCACTGGTTTGGCCACAACCTCCTGTACGTCGTCCTCCTTGGCAAGAATCACCATTTCGACATCTTGCTTCTCGGTAACTTCAGCAACTGCTGCAGCTACATTCTCCTCAGTGAGCTTCGACTTCTTCTCTTTCTTGGAAGATTTCTTAACGCCATCGCTCTCGCTTCTCTTCTCCTTCTTCTCCTTCTTGTCGCGCTTTTCGGACTTATCTTTTGCCATTGTGATAATTAGAATGAGGAATTGATTATATGAAGAGAAAAGAACCAAGTATTAATTGGTGGTTGTGGGAATTGGCTTTTTTGTTGGTTGTAGGACTCGGGTGAAATTTGATTTAGAACTTTTTTTCAAAATGTTCCGGGTCAATCCACGCTAGTTCTAGTCCTAATGTGGAGC
>JWJA01005161.1:0-14824 GCA_000812885.1 Lanzia echinophila
ACGTTCTATCATATAAAAACCCCCCATCCTACACCACCCATAACACCAAGCTTGTCATGCCATACCATCCACACAAGCATACCATGCTCGCCGTTTTCCGTCCTTCCATACATCCATCCGACACTTTGGTCGGAACCCAATTACCAACGTATGAATTATGTGGAGCGCGAGCTCTTCCCTATACCAAATGCTTTTGTGTGTATGCAGACAGCCAGAATTGTTCTCCTATCACTATCGTAATACATCCATCCAAAGCCCCATACCAAATGCATTCATTTCCTTTGCCCCGGAGGTCCACAGCTCCCGCCTTCCATAGCCAACCAGGCCTTCTGATGAAAATCGACGAACATCGTAGTCCGTCTGCAACCAATAAAGTGTGGTGCAAGCCGTAAAAAGAATACAAATAAAAGAAGAAGTAAAGAATTGAAAAATATGATGTACAATCCCCGATCGATCAGTATACAAGTATCACTAAAATGCTTTCCATCTCTGGATGCCTCCAACATGTCCAGCAAGAGTGCTATTCAATAACCGAAGGTCCGTATGCATTTTAAGAGATATCCATTAAGACTAGCTGCCGATGAGCTGTCTATGGCGCCATGTGAACGCCAAAATGTCTTCCAGAAAAAAAGAGAAGAAAAAAAAGAAATCATTCGCTAAAACGCTATTCAAAGTGGGTATCAAATCAACGGACTATCATGATGATGTGTGTATAAGTAGGTATTTGGAGTAGGTATGATTGAGTGTTGGCCATGTGAAAGGCTTTTACACTGGTGTGCTGTGTTTCGATGAATGTGTCCAAGCAAAAATGTCGAATTTATCCTTCGGATGAGAGGAACTGAAGGAAACTGCCGAATCTACAGGACTTGGCCTGGGGTGTATATCCCTTGGTTCTAATAGTAGTGACTTTCTGTAGTATTGCTGTACATTTTCGTGGTCAGAAGACGATTTGACTCGGACAATCTGTGCTTGGATCCACTCCTGTAGCTCTGGAACCTCTGAAAGACGATAAGGTATCTGAAAACGTTGCAGTTCGCCGATGATCTTGGCTGTTCGAGTGTGCTTGTCAAAATTGATAACTGACATGCCCTCCTGTCCACTACTGCCAGGCAATTGCTTCGTGGCTGGATTTCCAGCATCAACAAAGGTCAAATCAGTAAGGTAAGTACCAACAAACGGGAGACATGGAGGTACGTGATCATGGAGTCTTCGCCTCAGAATTGCGTAGTTCTTTTCTGGCTCAACGATAGCTTGAAGACTCTTCAGCATATCCTTTCGTTTTTGAGAAACTATATCCCAGGTTTTCTTCAACCTAACAATGGTAGAAGAATTGAGAGAACAGATGATGGCCATCAATGAATCGTAGTTGTTTAACTCGAGGCATTTCCAGGCAATCTTAATCCAATGCTTGATGAGGGTTGCCCTCTTCTTCGCATCGTCATATTGCAAAATGGTATCAGCAACAAGATTTGAAAGGTCTGTCGACAAGGTGGACATGGCTCTGACATTTACGGCATTAGATCCTGCACGTTTTGTCCATTCAGAACCGAGTAGTTCTTCGGGCATGATAGCGCAGAAAATATTCATTTCCTTTATGGTGAGTTGTCGGGCTAGTTCAAGAGGGTCAAATTCGAGAATGGTAGGGTTGGTTCCGCCCAACTTCCAATTTCTCAAAAGAGATGCTTGACTCTTGCTAACAACAACGGGAGGGACAGGCACCTCTGCAGGCACATACTGCCCAATAGATGTGCTTGTCTTGCCCATAGAAGACACAAGTCGAGGGACCAATGGTCCATCATTTGACGAAACTCTCTGGACCAACTCGCGCAGTCTTTTGCTTGCCGCAGGTAATAGGGCATTCAACTTATCATTTGCAAATGGCTCGATGATCGAGAGAGCTTCATAATCGGACATGTTTCTCCAATGGGACTCTAACCAGCCCTTGAAGACGTTGTAAACTCTCAGCCTCACAGGTCCTGCAATGTGAGGACTCTCGGCGACATAATCGAAACGATCAACTAGAGCTTTGGCAAGCTCAGTGGGGGATGCAAATAATCGGAATGTAAGGTAGAAGGTCGAGACAAACATGGCGTCTGGTGTAGAATCATGTGTAGTAAGTCTCTCGACAAGTGCTGCAAGACTTCCACCTGTAATCTGTCCATCCTTGTTATGCAAAAGCTCATGTGCGAATGTTTTCTCGAGCATTTTAGATTCAAGATCATCTGGGTCGTAATTAGCATCATCGGCAAGTGTCGAATGGCTACCGCTGGCGCTAATATCTGAGAGAGACGGTTGATGGCTCGGTATATAAGAAGTGTGATCTGGTGTGGTCGCTCTAGTCGATGTTTGAGAGAACATACTTGATTCCGAATCGCGCATGTATGAGCTGCTGGTTCCAGTGCTGGAAACAGCAATGCTGCCAGATCTGAAGGAATTGAATTCTCCATCATTTGTAGAAGAGCGGTCGGACGGGCTGTAATCCTCTTGACCCATGAGAGGAACGCTCATCTTAGGTAATGGAGGCAAGAGAGACGTGCTCGAAAGTCTGTTTGCATCTGTATCTGGTGAGGAACCCATAGGCACTTCCGGGAGCGGCTTTTCATATTTGTTCGGGATAGTCAAGGGCGGGGGCGGCACTCGTGCTGAAGGCTCTACTTTCCCTGTGCTCTCTTGATCTTCCTTTATCTCTTCGGCCTGTTCTTGCACCGAAACACCCGAGTCTACGGTAATACCAAGACCATCTATTGGCTCGAATTCGAAATCACCGATTCTTTCAATCACAAACTTTGTCTTGGCTACGCATTCTCCAGCAGCTTTGACACAGCCTGTTGCGGCCATTAGTAAACCACCGTTCTGTTGGGCCATTACGACATCATCCTCATCATCATTATCAATACTTGAAGAATTGATTATTTCTCGTGCCGCAATTACCAGCTTGTTAATCTTTTCGTACATAGCACTCCGAGACTGTGCTAAGGATTCGGCACTTTGGCTGTCGTGAGCACAAACAACTTCAACAACGGTAAGCAGTCCTCGACCCGCTGTCACAGATTCTCGCACTGTGAAGAGGAGACCTGCTGAAGATTGGCTTTGTAAATGAAGTCTCCCGATAAATGATCCCAAATACGAGAGGAATGTATCATGACTTGCGCTCAGTTTCTCGGAAATCAAGTTTTGCCGCCGTTCCAGAGGTACTGAGGCTATAAGTGAAACGCGGTGGGAAACGGAATGTCTTTTAGATGGAGGAATCGATATAGGGCGCGATGTTACCGCAGGGTGCGCAGTGGATATCCGTTTGTGTGACTGTTGTTTGCTCTGGTCTTCCGATCGTTGTGAACTAGATGCGCCGCTTACCGAACTTCGGGTGGAGTTTCTGTGAGATGCCGTTTCGGATGCAGGGTCCGTATGCGGTGTACCGTCAAATGACGTCGAGTCCGCCGGAGGAGTGGGGGGTATATATGCTTCTTCAGCGACGGTAGCCATCATCTTATTGATAGGGGCCTCTAATCTCGTGTCGTCTTCCAATATATCCAAGAATTTGACGCCCCTTACAACTATTTTGAAGGCCTTCAAAATCATTTCGTCGATGGTATCATTCACACTAGCCGTATTATATCGTGTTATTGCGGCGGGGTTTGTATTGAAATCTTGCAATCGCTTCGCCGTTTTGACAAGTGAAGATAAATCAGATAATAATGCCTTCCTGTTCCTTCGAAGGCTGTCATTGCTTTGAACAACTGGCGATTCTCGTGTTAAGCAATTCGATTTTTCCTACTTCAAGTAAGCATTTGAACATTGGCAAGAACCTACAATAAATAAATAGCCTTACCAATAAATATCGAACGCCAGCAATAATTCCCCGCATGAAATCCTGGTTTCCAAAAATCTCATTGTCTGTCGTTAGACCACTTCGGAGCAGATCCCAAAAGTTCATTAGGGCCATCAAGAGATTTGACATGGAGTCCGGGTCGTATGCTTCGCAATAATTCGTTGGCAACCATCCACGCGCCCCAGAGACAAGGAGGGTACCATCAGCCCAGCCGTTGGTATGTATGGAGTGTACCAAAACTATATCTCCTTCATTCAATGGAAGCGTAACCGTAGAATCTGAGAGGGGATACGTCGGATGGAAGGGGTAAAATGCTCGGAGAAAGTTGTGAAAGACGGGTTGTGACACTTCCATTTCATGTAAGTCCTCCTGCGAACCATTGGGGGTGATAGGAGGGGTTATTTGCGATTGACTGGTAGAAGAGCTCGTTTTCGTGCTACTTCGTGAAGAAGCATTTCGTCTATGCTTCGAGGAACCTTTATGTATTGTAAGTGGTGCTACCTGTGCACTCGTTCTCTTCGAATGCTCAGACTCCGTCACCATGTTGGGCACCTGCGATTATACCATGGGTATCGAAATCCTAGGTGGGTTTTTGAGAACAAGAGCGAGTTTTGAACTCGTAGTTATCTCGAGTAATCCCAAAATAACTTCCAATCCTTTGGGTCCTAAAAATTCAAGTAAATGTGAGGGTGAAAGCTCAATTCCAATCGTGGAAAGCGAAAGTAGTGTTTTGGGTTGTTGTTTTCTTATTGCCAATCCGTTCTTCCAATGAAAGTCTTAGCCACAGTGTAAATACCGTCTGGAAGATGAAATGGTTAGCAAGATGGAAAAGGTATTTGGTTGTTGTGGGTGAAGGAGGAATGGAAGGTGGAGAGAGTGTGGAATGTCACGAAAATCTTGGTTGGAGGGTGCATACCAAAATGGGCTGAACCTGGATCTCGGGTGATGGGGTCTCCAATTGATGAGCCAAAATGGAATTGGGAATAATGCCTAAGTTTAAAAGAGTAAAGCCGGCGATATATTCCTCATGCAACTTCGCCTCAGAAAGATTGGTTTATTGTAAAAGGGTCCACCCAAACTGTAGGCGTTATCGTGAAAGTAGCTAGGAAGGCTGGTCCAAAATTTGGTTGATAGTGGTTGTAGTGTTTGTATACCGTTATGCCACGAGGGAAATTGATTCGGAAGACTTTGGGATTTTGGCACCAATTGACAGCAAAGCAGTTGGTGTATCAAGAAAGAGCTGAATTGAGCCAGTGAATTCGCCAATGCGCAGGGTCTTTCATGCGGTGGTGTGTGGCTAAGATTTTCGTGATGCTTCAAACGCAAGAAATCAATGCGTTGAAACTCGAAGTGTAAAATAAGAAATGGAGGAATCGAGACCGGATAAAAAGAAAAGTATCTTTTTTTTTTCTTCCCCTTCTTCCATGTAAGACGTTCCGAACTTTTGGGATGTAGGTAGTAAAGTAATGAGTGTAGTGCAAAATCCAGATACTTTGAAAGTTGTAGTAGGTATAGTATACTAGGTAGGTAGGAAGTACCTTGTTGATTCAAAAAAGTAAGTTAATTGAATTATGAAGCACAGATAATGAAATCAGCAAGGGTATTCTTTTTGAATTAAGAATTGACTCTTGACTCGGTCGATCTTTCACTTTTCCTTTCCCATGCCAAGGTACCTGGTACAGTAGTAGGTTTCCTAGGATCAACTTTCAATTGTTCCCTTTGAACGAATGAAAAAAGGTCCAATAATAAATTAAATTTGAATTGTAAATATTGAGTTTTTTTTTTTGTGGGAGGATTTTCGATTTCCTGATCTTCGATTTGTTCAAAATTCAAGGATGGGGATGTGGTATATGGGTGGGTAAAAAGGTACCGAATGGAAGTGGAGTGGAGGTATATCGATTTTGTGTTGTTATTTATTTACGTACCCTCTCTCCGTATAAGAAGAATTCGTACCTGGCCGCTTGGATATATAAGATAAGTTGTAAGTTGTGGGGAGAGAATTTTTAGTATTGATTAAAATGTGTGTGTGTGTGTGTGTGTGCAGTGTGTGTGAAGGTACACAAGGATACGAATATAATTCGTAAGTTGAAGTTGTAGTTGTAGTAGAAGAGTTTTGTTATTCAAAGTCAATCAGTCGAAGCAGGGGAGAGAAAAGAAAATATAGATTATTTTTCTTTTCTTGTCGATGATGATATAATCCTTTTTTATCCTTGAATGTTTGAATGGTTCTCCTAGTTTCATATAGTAAAGAAAAAACCCCAGATTTTTGGACCTGTACGAAGTAGTAGAATTTTGTGCAGATGGTATTTTTGGTATTTTTTTCTGGTTGTTGTGGAATTTGGATGATGTTGTGAGGGGATGGGGATAAATTCTTGTTGATCTTTTTTATTTTTATTGGTAACAAGATCGATAGGTGGGCCATATATGTCGGAATACCGGTTATGATTATGATATCGAGTAGTATGATATGATATGAGATGATATTTAAGACTTTTTAGACTCCTCCACTTAATGGCAATAGTGATGGCGGCGATGTCTCTCTTTCTCTTCTTTTAAGATAGAGTATATTTTTTAAACAACTTTAGTAAATTATCTTTTATTATGTATTACCAACCAACCAACCAACTTTTTTACTATAGGATTATTATTCAGAGAAAAAAAATAAAGGGTTGCTTTAAACCCTTGATCTATTTTAACTAACAGGGAAGGAAGGGGGGAAGAAAGCAAGAATTACAAGGATGTAAGGGTTCATTCACGGATCCCTAATAGAAAAGTGGGATTAATTTACCGAAGAAGGAGTGACGAAACGGTTAAATCTACCAATTGAAATCTTGCGGTTATTTTGTTATTCTTTATAAAGCAATAAGAAAAAACCAGAAAGAATTGACAAAAAAGGGAAATTTGAAATGTTCCATTAAGAGAATTATTATATTTCAAGGTTCCTAGTATTTTGAATATATGAAGTTATTCAGAGATGAATTGACTGACTGATTCTATCTACCTGACAATATACCTAGTAGGTAGATCAAGGCATAATATTGATACAGTACAAAGGTACTTGATATTATTATAAGTATTCATAAACTTCTTCCAGTTCGTCTCACAGTCTAAACTTCCGATAATATACCATGATACTGATCATATCCAACCAGCCATGGTACTACCTACTAGATAGATTATGGCAAATATAAAAAAAAGGCAAAGCAGAAAAAAACATCAAGGAAGAACCTTTTCTATCATTGGTCAAATTAATTTATTTCTACTTCCCTATTTGGGGATATATTAATACTCCATTCCAGCTATCCATCCATCTCATCCTATCCTATCCTATCCCACATCCTATTCTATCCCATCCCATCCCACACCATGAGCACGCGCCTGATTAAGTTTTCTCTACCACTTGTACTGATTCCTCATTGCTCAAACATTTATACCTAGATTTGTATAGATTCGGATAACGTTACCAGGTATCTAGGTATCTATCTCAAAGGTACAAGTGGAGATCTATAACTAACCTAATCACTGACCACGGCGTCAATTAAAATTGTGGGTGATATATATTCCCCATCGTTAGGGAAAAGCTATTAATAATACGAAAATTTGAAAAAGCAAAATACTGATACTAAAAAACTCAAGTGAAGCGGCAGTTAGATTAAAATGATGCATGTATACGCTCGAGAACACAGACGAGTACCAGTTATTATACTTCCATCGACCTTCTATTTCGAACACTTGAACACAGAGTGACATACCTATCGTACCGGTAGTAGTCCCTACATAGCATAGTAGTTTTATTGTGGATAAAAACATACCCAGCTAATCTATGTATGTATGCTTCCATATGCAACCCTCGAACCTATCGCAACATCAATCGTACTTTCGTATGCACATAACACACACAGTCTTTCTGGTCCGCATTATTGATGGCTGCTTTCTCTTCGTCGTATCAAGACCGCCTCACGATAATCTAGAACAATATGTATTAAGTCGGAAGTATATCTGCCCAAAAGCCATCTTTTCCAATCTTTTAACAAATCATGTTACAAGTGTGGTTACTGCAGCATTTCATTTCAATAAATCGAAAATCGATCTACTTGGATCTTTATCATATTCCATGATTAGCATCTTTCAGACGACTGCATCTTTTATCTCTCAATTGGTGTCACAATATCGAATGCAAAATGGTTGGTTGCTATGGATTCATATTTTTTGTTTTCATCGAACTATTGTCCCCACCAGATATCCTGAATTTTGCCTAAGAAAGCGCGCGCTCCAAAAGTTATTGTAGTTCGTAGACTTTTTCATGGGGAAATTATTTTTCGTATCATCAAATTTTAAAAAAATAAGCACACCGTCATTCTTGTGGAGTAACAAAAACACCAACCGTTAACCAACGTCAAATTTTCTTCATAGCTGGAGATGAAGATGGAGAAGATTTCTCCTCTATATGCGCCGGAAGAACTACCTTATTCTTGTAGTTCAATTGGCCCTTTTTACCCTTTCGTTCCACCGCGGGGTTTCTTCTCGCAAGGGTTTTTGTGAGACATTCAAGGGTCCCCTATCCTTGACATCACCGTTCCATGCAGCCTCAATGCAGCCAATTTTGGACCTGCGCACGTTCCCAGGTATTTTCGGGTCCGTGGCGCCTCAGAACGGTCTTTGAAATGGTCTAAGTCGGCAAACGCCAATTTTTACAAATCCAGTTAAACGGGTACGGTTCGGGTCGAAAGCAGTAATGACTTCGGGATAATGGTTGGTAGAAGAAGGTTACATTTGGTTACAGAACCAGTCCAAATTCTTTAGTGGAACTTTTTCCTTTCCGACTGGCTTGAAGCCAATATCTTCAACGCGAACTTCGATACGTTTGATGCCGTTGCTGACAATGTCCGAAGCCGTTACACGGCATCATAACCCGTACGCCCCGCCTCGCCTCGTCTCGTCTCATACCTGACAGATGAAAATCGAGTGCAAATCAAACACGTGCGAATTGTTTCTTTATATCACTAATTCTGCATCTTTTAATCTAATATTAATATAAGATTGACGATCTCGCCAATAATCTCTAAACAATAAGAGAATAGCATCGATAACAGAGCCCAACGATAAGCCGCGATATCATTAATCACGAAGAAATAGAAATGGGCCATTTTAACGCGGGCTGAAAATATTTCAATCACACTTTTCGCCAAACTCGGCAACAATATGGAGAGATCTTCATGAGCTTCTTGGACCCTAATATTTCCATCAACAAATGTATATCAATTGGAGATAGACTGCTTATTCCCTCATTGAGTCAGTGAATCTGCGGCACTCTCACGGTAGTTGTCTTGAAGCCTGACTGGGGAAGTCCTAATGTGATTGATGATCTATCGTCGCATACAATACAGTAGATCATGTAGTCTACAGTGCCTATCTAGGTAAACTTTTGAAGATCGAAGCACGTCTCTTCATCAAAAGCGAGTCTCCACTGAATCCACTCAGACCATACAACAACTTGGATTACCCAATGGCCTGAGCAAGCCGATTGATGTATGATCAATCAATTCGAAATCAAACTTCCGATACGTTTGTGCGTACTTCCGTAGGATTGAATACGACAGCTAAGTTTCAAGGTTCTCTTCACCTCATCGTCTGGAGAAAAATTAATACCCACTCATTTCACCAAGCAATTGGCAATATCGTCAATGAAAATCCACGATGCTTATATAAAACCAATTAAATAAAGCACAGCACAATCAGATTAAACCAGAACGGTCAAGGAGCATTATCACCTTGCATTAATCACATCTGACCACAGCGTAAGCCATTGACCAACCCGAAGCATGTGACTGGCAAAGCTACCAGTCAGTCAACTTCCGGTGAAGACCCAGAAAATCAGGGGGGAAGGTCGCCGGTCGGAGCAACGTTCACCATCATCATCTTTTCGAATCCTTCCATGGACATGGGACGGAGATACATTGTTACAACCTCGCCGCCAACAAACATCTACAACGGATCTTTCCAGAATACATGTACAGAGTACAGTAATGCAGCCAACTTACAACCAACATCCTTCAATTCAAATATACTACGGAGTTCTCAACCGGTACCACATCCGTAGATCTAGGTATTTTGGGAACTTTCAAGGTACAGTACACCCCCCTCAAGTCTACCTAGGTACCTGGTACATATTTACTGTATGTATGATCACGGTACATCTGCTCTAGTATGTCTCGGAGCGCAGATCAACAAGCAGCGTAGGTAGCCAGGCCCAACGAACCTAGAAATAAAGCGTAAACTAGCCTAAATACCGCAGCACACGACAGCACCCCCACCACCATCAAAAACCTCCACACCAAAAGCCCAAGCTTAAGCTTAAGCTTATACAGTATCTATTCGCCGAGACTCCCGCCCTCAGATCAATCAGTATATGTATCAATTCACATTTATCACAAACAAATGTATGTAAGAGAAAAGCAGAAGAAAAAGAAGGAAGGGTAAGAAAAGTACGACATCAATTAATTAACCCCCCCATCCCCCCAAGCTCAAATCCCTAATCCCTATCCATCTCGGAAAGGGTTTGCTCTGCTCGCCTTATAACATGATTTGACATGTAAAGCGGAGGAGATCCCTAATAAACTAACCTCTTAAGTGAACGAGCGAACCCAATCCAACCCCACCAATCTACTTTTCCATTAGCTGCTTTCGGAACCCCTACCCGGACAGATAGTGTACAGCGGGTCTTTTTGCGATACCATCAATAGCCATCTACGGAACCGAGCTGATATTTTTTTTTATACCTTGCTATTTTTTGGGGGGGGGGATTTGGTTGTTGCGCGTTACCATCATGCTTTCAGCATAGAAAATTGTGCATACACTATACTAACTACACTAACTTAACATACACTACGGTAATTATACATTCTTTCTTTTTTTTCGAAGGATTCTCTTCTCTCTTATCAAAGATATTATCGTGGTTCGCGTTACAGTACGAAGGAAGGAATGGACGTACGTACCGGGTTCTCTGGGGCTGTTCGTAGTCGTAGTCGTAAGTCGTAGTCGTATTGACAAGACAGGGAGGGCACGGGGGGAGGAGGGGCAAGGGTACGCGAAAGAGAGTAAGAAAAAAAAAGAAGGGGAATTCTTAATACTGTAAATGGTTCCCCGTGGATGTCCCCGAGGGTGGACGGGGGATAAAATAGGCTTACGAAGTTACGATATAGTACATTACGAGCCAGAGAGCAATCATAAAACCTCGTCTTTATGCAGGAGAAGAAGAAGAAGAAGAAGCAGAAGTAGAAGCACACGAGGTCTCTTGAAGCTATCATTGCATCACCACGAACGCAAGATGAAATTCTAGACTTCGTTTTGTAAGTAGGGTAGGTAGGTGAATGTTAATGATACGTAGATTAATAAGACAACTAACTACTTTCTCAATGGCATACATAAGCAACTTCTAGATTGAGAAAGAGAGAGGCCATGTGGCGCTTGTTTCGATTTCTCCCAGATACCAATTACTGATTTTAAGGCGAAAAAGGCGAAATGGTTTTTACTAGGTATGTATTGTATAGAAGATATTATTACTGTATGTAGGTAGCGTTCAAAAGATAGGATAGGCTAATGAATTATAGGTAACAAATTGGGTGATTGATTTCTTTCTTACATACTGTATGGGTTGTATGAGACGTTCTGGGGGATGGATTATGGATTTTTCATACACGAATGAATGGATAGCCAAGTCGTATATCCATCCCATTAGGAAAGAGTACTGTATTGTATTGTATTGTACATACAGCTTCAATTCAATTCTCAATTTAGCCAAAACGCAGCACCACCGTTTCCGTTTCTTCTCCTCATCTTGTCTCGTCTCGGAACAAGTACTTGCGTCGCTAATACATACAAACATACATACAGTATTGTAGATAAGCCATGGTGTGGTAAGGTAGTATTAGCAACCGTTGCAGAGGTAGGTAGATATCATACCCCTTGATTTTGGGGTATTCATTCATTCATTAATTCATTCATTCATTCATTCATTCAACCTTATTTGCTTGCTCGCTTGCGATGCTAGATGGCTTGCTGCGCTGCAGACTCTGCTTACTGTATCATAAGCCCGAAGTAAGTGTCAAGATCTTGTCGGAGATGCGGATCACCGCGGATGATTACACTACCTAGATATCTATGGCCAAAAGAAGATGCAAAACTAGTGTCAGGCGGGATGTTATCCTTGGATGGACATCTTTTTGTAGTGTCTTGTGAGTAGGTACCTAGGTATCTTGGGGGTTGTATGTGTGTGCATCAAACGGTTGTGCTACTAATACGGTACGGTACGTACGTATTAGGGGAAGTGGGCGGTTTTTATCTTTCTTTCTTTTATCCAGAAGTCTGTCTGTACTGCACTTACACGTATCTAGGTACATTTACTTACGACTGCACCCTCAAAATACGGTGGCTTGGCAGGTTCGGTCGGTCGGTCAATCGCTGCATTTACGATGCTAGATGGAGTCTAGAACTTTAGGGTTCGCCACTGGTTTCTTATACTACTGTACTATACATACATGCCGATCGATATTCTCGCTCTAGGAAATCCCTTCATTCATACACAGACGGATCGAAGTTTCCGCTCTCCGGTACATACATAGCTACTCGTAGCTTAGAGTCTAGAAGACATGGATGAATATTCTGAATAAGCCCCGCCTCCCGTGCATAGCATTCCATTCCAAGGCAACCGCACTTGAAAGTTTATTCCAACATCGAAAGCTGGAAATTTGGGATGTCGATCTGTAGTTGGTTGAAAGCTAAACTGCATCGTTGCCGTTCATCTTTTTAGTTGCCCACATGGCATGGATGCTAGTTTACGGCATAGATATTTCTTGCTCCCCGAACGTGGCCTCCTGGGATGGGGTATTGTTGGCTAGTTAACTGGCTGGCTGGACTTGAACGAGCTACTTGCTAGCTACAGTAGTTTGGCTTTGGTCTTGTCCTTACCGTAGCGTAGATGCTAGTCTTTGGTATTTTTTCTGGCGGCTTGTTGGTCTAGCGGCTAGAACTTAGCGGCTTGAGCCATGGAAATGGGAATTGACGTGATGATTTTGCGCTCAAATGATATCCCAGCTGGGAATTACTTTTGTTTATTACCGTGCCATCAGTTCCCGCACTCACGGCCGTTTTGTTTCTTGGCACACTCTTATATGTGCCGTAAGACTGAGGCTTCTATTCTTCTATGCAAATCTTAGATGTCGACTAAGAACCTTAGCTTTATGTTTAGGTGGATAGCAGCATTGTACCTAGATAAACACTATTCTAGTATAAGTTACAACATCATCATCGACTAAAAACTGCACGGCATGCAGGAAAGAAACTACAAACAAAAGCCCCAAATTCATCTTTTATTCATCCAATTCAATCGAGAATTACACATCTACATCCATACCATATATATATCACCAAGATCTAGCACACAAAATCTCAACCGCAACCAACAGTAAGTAATCCAGCAGTAAGTAACCATGTACTCTCCTCTTTCTTTCCCTCTTTCCCTCTTTACTCACGGTCATCCGCACCCGTGCGGTACGCGCACGTACATACCTATCTGCCTACCGTTAGGTACACGTACTGCACGGCACGGCACATAACTTAATATATAAGTACCCCTAAACAAGATTAAGATCACCCGCACTAATCTTCTGCACTAAGAACACGTGTACTATACAGTAAAAAAAGTCCATTTCAAGCCGCGTTTGATCTATGAGCTAGGCTCGTGGGTAGTGTAGGGCAAAGCAGGGCAGGGCATATGCACATTGAATACTGACGTATATGAGAGATAAGTTGGGAGGATGCAAGGTAGCTGCTGGTGTACCTTTCTTTTCCGTTGCATAATATTTCGTTTATTTTGTTTTCACTAGGAAGTTAGTTAGTCGGGCAGGCAGGCAGTCAGTCAGTCAGTCAGATGGATATCAAATTTTGCATGGAGAATTCTAGAAGTGGTTTGGATGGATGGATTGATTGGACTGCGAGTTTTATATTGTATTCATATGAACAAATAGGGTAATCGTGAGCTTGTGAATGATTGAACGAATGGGTAAGTGAACGAACGACTCAGTACGTACCCACCCAATTCCTTTTCACAACTTCGCAGCCAGGAATTCTGGAATCGGATTTATGTATTTATGTATTTTGTATGTGTGTCGTTTTAGTATGTGGAGGGATTGAGATCACATGGTGGTGCGAAGCGCCAGCGCCAAGGTTGAGGTGTTTCTGTTTCCGATTTCGTTTGGTGTTGTAGATGTACATACATGTACATGCATTGTGTTGCATCGTATTTTATGATATTGCGATGGATGGATGGGTATTGCGTATATGTACGATTTGCTATTATAGATAGGGCTTAACTTGACGTCTTGACGGCTGTTTTGGGATATGCGTGGCCTGGATGTATGCAAGGACCAAGGTAGTGAATTACGGTACCTGTGAGGAAAAGGGGAAAAGTGCGAGGAGGGAGATGTATAAGGCGTGAATGGTGATGTATATACATTGTCTTGTATAATAGGTACATAAATTACGGTAATAAAATAGCATATGTCATATATTAATATAGTTCCAGGGCACCATTCCCCCCCGCATTCCTCCCCGCATCCATAAATCATGCATGCATGCACGATGCAGGGAAATGTATAGTGTGGTGGTAATGCAGATATATAAAAGCCGTTGTATATGTATAACATGCATGTCTATATAGAGGGGGATCATCATGATCCGAAATATCTAGTTGATGGGATGGATGATGATCCCATGAAGAGGAATCGTCTCTTCCGATATCTATGACTATTTCAAGCATAGAACTAATCTGGTTTCGATTTCAATTCGACAGATGAATTTTTCGGAGCATGAAAAGTACCACGGCACACAGCATATCAAACACAACTCCCTCCATCAACTACCGGTAATATGTATAAGAACCGGATCCTTCTTCTCCCAGCGCCACCTTCACAAATCACCGCCATCATATCCACTCAC
>JWJA01005165.1:0-10300 GCA_000812885.1 Lanzia echinophila
AGTAAATCTGCTCCCGTAGGGTCCACTACCCGGTAATCTTCAACTCCCTATCAACTTTTATGACTTCTAGGAATAATAATACCGTACAACAAAATCTGTTGACCAGATTGACAGATTTAGGTGGGGCAATGCGAGGTGTTGAATTGTAAAATTACAAATTTATGAGAACTATTGTGGGAGTTATGAACAAACAAGACATATTCGCACAGTTTGGTATTTTTGAATAAGATATGTCATACTTGGATATTGAACGGCATTGAGCTGATATAATCGAACTGGATGCGGAACTTCTCGTGATATATCTCCTGTTTTCTGATGTGAGAAAGGAAAGTGCCAAGTGGTGAAGGCATGGGTCGTTACTTATTCGAGTGTATATGTGGGTTTGAAGAACGGTAGGTAAAGTAGGCAGTTGTCTCAGCTGCTCAGGTGCACAGCCACTTGGTTGAGCCACAACAGTAAGATCTTCAACTGGAAGCTGTAGTGGTCTTGAAATTCCATAGAAATAACTGACGTAGTCGTTCCGAGTTGCGTGCAAGCTTTATTACTACCTTACGATTGCCATTATGGAGGTACAACATGCCGAGGCTGATATATCCGGTATGAACGATAGCACAGTGTGTGATGTCTGCAACAAGCTACTCGCTCTATATATAACGCCATTTGAAGTTGGTGCTCAGATAGTACTCGGAAAAGTTTCTGACCTCTTAGCTACCGAATGTCCCCATGCTGACTGGATCCGAAACTTAAAAGTTGCGCATCGGCGAAAACGAGAATGTGGGGATTACGAATCCAGCAAGGTATCCGCTCGCAAGTCAGAGTATGGTCCAAGTATCTGGCTTGAGATCACCTGCCAGAATCAACATGACAGTTACTATCACACATCCAAATCCTATCGGCTTGTAGCTCGTGACACCCAGCCAGGACATCCAGGAAGATCACAAATCCTTGATACCAACTGGGTGGACATGGAAAATGTCCGTACCTTGTATTCCCACTGTGTCCAAGATCACGGTGCTCAATGTGACCAACCAACATGGATGGGAGATCTTAAACCTATGTCACCAGATTGGCTGATAGACGTTGCTAAGGGGTGTATTGTATCTTCCAGCAACGAACCACGAAGATATTTCGCTCTTTCTTATACCTGGGGTCAAACGCCGAATCTTAGAACCACGACTAAAAATCTCGATGAGTTGCGCAAACAAGGTTCATTGATCTCACAGACGGTTTTTGCAAGCACGATTCCCGAGACCATACGGAATGCAATTCAGATTACAAGCCTTTTTGGTGAGAGATATCTATGGGTCGACAGCTTATGCATTGTGCAAGATGATGAGATAGCACTACATGATTCGCTCAGAAATATGCACTTGATATTTGCGAATGCATTACTTTGTATTGTTGCGAGAGCCGGCCAAGACGCTGAATTTGGGCTCCGTGGTGTAAAAGGAATTTCGTCAGCCAGGTACCACAACCAGGATGTAGTCCCTCTTGCTGGAGGCGAAACATTGACTATGGGACCACTTCTCACGGTTGATCCACTACCTGCAGTACCCGGCCGCTCGTATGACGAACGAGCTTGGACATTTCAAGAGTTTTTGTTCGCTAAAAGACACCTCATATTTGATAATGGGCTGCTGAGATGGAATTGCAACTGCGCTATATGGCAGGAGGGGCTAAAAGTTCTCCCAATAGTTGATAAGGCATTTCATAAGTCTTCGAAACTGTGGCATCCGGGGCAGTATCTGGAATCTCAAGTTCCAAATCTTCGAGAAATCGGAAACCTCATTTGGATGTTCAACAAGAGGTTTTGCTCATACCCAGAGGATACCCTGCCAGCATTTTCCGGTATTCAATCTATGCTGCATAGACTTTATCCTGCGGGCTTTCTGTTTGGTCACCCAGAAATATTCTTTGATATCTCACTGGTATGGACTAGTTATGCTGGCATCACCAGAAGAAGTCCGTCAAGTAATTTCAGCGGCGATTATCGTAAGGACAATCTACCAAGTTGGTCGTGGATGGGATGGCAAGGAGAAATAAACCTGCCATGGGATAATGAATTCTCAATATGGGCGGGGTCGGGTGATGCTGGATTCTTGGAGCCTCTGACAGAGTGGTTCACTATGGAGTTACCGTTCTCCCTCGCAAAAACTAGAGTTGAACGTCAATGGTTCAACTGCAAAACTGCAGCCCAAGGCGGTTCTCATAAAATATTGCCAGGCTGGACTCGATACGAGTACCGTCTTGTGCAGGGCACCAAGACGGAGGTTTTGCCAAGGGAGTTACCAAAATTCTACTACACTCACAGCTCGAACCCTAGTCTTGAATTTTGGTACCCAGTACCTGTTCAATTTGAGAAAGCACCGGAACCAAAACAGCAGGCACAGTATCTTTACTGCGTCACGACACGTGCATTGCTTTTTGTTGGCCCTCCAGTGAAATTCCAAGATTTTCCTATTACCAGAACTTTGCGTATTGAAGACAAACATGGAGACTTGGTCGGTATCTTGTTTATTGATCAAGACGAGGATAAAAGTAAGTTTACCGCAAATTCAGAACACCTTCGGATCGAACTTGTTGCGATCGTCAAGGGGTGGACAAAAACAATCCTAGACGAAACACCCAAGGCAACGACAGTCCAAAATAATGCGTGTTTTTCAGGGCCCCAGACCGTATATGACACCAGCCCTGATTATTGGAAGTACAATAGTGATGACTGCTATTTCGTGCTTTGGATCCAGTGGCGTAATGGGGTTGCTTATCGACAAGGATCTGGTCGTGTGCTAGCAAACGCGTGGGAAAAATACAAAGAGCAAGATCCGGTTGAGCTTACCGTGGGTTGATCTGTGTATTGATAAGATGCCATATGGTTGCAAAAGGTCAGGATATACATATAAGTGTTCTCGGGAGATGTTGTACTCACAGTATTCATGTAAAGTTGCGTACACCACATTGTAAACCCGATTGGCATGAAATGATATATTCCGGGCTCCACTTCAATCAATTAGCCGATCTTAATTACACAGACACACCTGCATTGGTTCCCATCACGACCTTACGGTGCTTCACCTCGTGCGACCACAACATCAATGACGATCCCGCTCCCTCTTATGGATAAGATGTTGAGTTTCGTACTCTATTCAACAAAAGCTTGTAGGTTACCATTTGGCCTCAAATATCCGGGCTCTTCCTAGCAGCATCTCTAATTCTCCCAAGCTTTCCGGTCTGGTCTTGAATGTTCGACGGCTTCTTCGATTCACGATTTCCAAAGACTGTCGAGTTGATGGCTCCCCGCTCTTCGACATTGCTCACTTGTCGGAAGACTCATTCTCAGAAGCTGTTTCTTGTCACCATGCCGGTTTCGATCTTCTGCGGCCTCCCCGGTCTTCTCTCTTCGCAGTATGAGAATATGCTGTCGTCTGCATTTTATTGAATGGTTTCATGGTGTTTCCAGTCTTTGCTGAGCGTCTGGGGCTTTTCTGCAAATCCGATAGTATTTGTATTTGGAAGGAAGCATCCGGTTCTTTCCACATCTCTGAAAAAACTCGGTCCCATTTTCACCACGCTGTTACAATGTGCTCATATCAGTATTCATCTGGGAGACAACTGGAAAATGTGATGCTGGATAAACTTACTGGCCTTGGTGATGCGTCATCCTTGTTTTATTCTCGAGGCATGCACGCTGCTCAGAAACCGGGGAAGTCTTTCGTATATTTGTGTTTGAATCAAAGATACTGTCTCAACGAAGAAACAAGAGAATCACCAAGAAGAATACTAGTGAATGTTGATGCATGGCCCGATAACTGTGCAGATAATATAGTGAAAATGAAGCGGCCAGAATGGCTTCTAGCCTGTTTGCAGGATAGCTACAACTGCGTTGAAATCCCCATTTTATCTACCCAAGGAAGGCGGCGCAAGACTGGCTAATCGGGTGCCCACAAATGTGATGATGATTTTCCAAAATATGTCACAGCTGAATGATAGATTAATTCGCAGGACTCTCTAGGTAGGAGGCTCAAGCTATGGAACTGCAAATTATAGTATACTATCTATTCTATCATTAAGGGATGGTTCTTGAATACTAATTTGCTTTTACAAGGAAGGTAATGCAGCTATTCCCACCCATAGTATAAATCATTATTATTAAATTTCGTTGGCCTTGTTATTAGGCGCGAGGTCATGAATGCATTTTCATAAATCAGCACATGAAGGTATTCTTATCATTGGTACAAAACAGTACTGTTGGTATCTTCGCCCTTTCTCTGAGGGCAATGGTACTAGGATGTATCTCTGGAAGTTGGTTCATGGAGCTATTCTCACCCTTTGGTACAAAACGGCTATCCTAAGTGTTCTTTTAGTGAGCGACATATTATTTCCAGAAGGAAACCCATCTTCCGGTTCATCGCAACATCAGGCAGACATATGTCTCACAATTATCCGAGTGGCGATGGCATATGAGATGTTATATTGGAAAATGCACATTTATCTCTGTGATATGCTACTGTATCAATGCAAAGCTAGTTTTCCTGTGAGAGAAACCCGCCCTGGATAAATCTGCCCCCAAAATTTCCGCCACGTATCATATCATATCATATCGAGGCCAGCATCGCAGCGATGTTTGAGTTTCCGTATTTCGCAAACCCATATCCCGTAAACCTATGTCCGATTCGTATATCTTCCCTCGAGCGTTGTCTACCTGGAAACTACCAATCGGTTTGTAATCTGTCCCACTATTTTAATATTAGCACTGCCTGTAAAGTACCAAGCTTCTTCGTTCTTTATTTACAAGAGTAAAGGAGTAACAAAAACTCACCGGAAGATCTTCATCCTCGAGATATGCACAGTAGAAATGATTAACGCCTTTTCCATTTCCAGCAACTAGGTGAGAGTTCAGCTGTGATTTGTTATCTAACAGTTCATTCATGCTGCAGAGAAAAGCTTCATCCCCATCGGCATAACTTGTTGAAGTGCTTAATTGCTGGTAGTACTGTGGTAAAGACGCATTCTCATCCCCTCGTCTCGAAGACCAACTTTTATAGGGTTCTGTTGGAACAACATTTCTTAAAACAGCCCTATGCGCGTCGATGATTTTCTTTTCAATCTGACTGCGCAAAACTTCGAGTGTCTTCTGGATTGGAAGGGTTGGAGCAGACAACATATTGTTACCTCTGAAATCACCCGCAATTTGAAGCGCGCATTCTCGATACAAAAACGGATGTCGCAACTTGTAAGCTCCTTGTATTATTCTGAGAGAAAATCTTTCGTGTGAGAGGATACTGACGAAAAGAGGGCTGCTGAAAAGGCAATCCGACAGGTTCTTGGAAAGAGCTGGCAAGCAACAATAATAGTCCGCGAGGACCACAATGTCGTTGAACATGAGTTCGCCCTTAATGCAGAATGGAATTCTGTAAAGTGCTTGAAAGAGTCCTATCATAGCTTCTTTCTGGTGGTAAGCCTCGGCTGCTGTCACGGAGAAGTCTTTGCGTTTCTATAATGATTATCTTCTAAGCATGGGCATTAATCTGACAGCAGGATGATGAGTTACATACGGCATTCCTCTGAACAAGATGCCATGAGCTGTCACCTTCGTTCTCGACTTCTGAAACCCATTCATACATGTATTCTGGAGACTCGGGCAGCACTTTGTCAGGCGAGTCGAGAAATTTGCGGAAAAACGATGAATTTGCTTTCAACACTGAAGAGTGAAGGCGAATTTCGAATAGGTCGAAAAGTTGAATGCGCATATCAGGCTCTTGCCCAGAAAGATGAAATTCTTTGACTTCGATTGCAGTGGGCGGCCCCGTAAAGGATGTAGTGATTATTGCCATCTTCAAATAGGAGTAAATGAAAGAAGAAAATGGTGATGATGGAGGAGCTCAAAAAATTTGAACAAAAGATCCTCAAATATTCTAGCAGCCCGGTAGATTATGAGATCAATAATAAAGGTGAAGTGGAGTGGGTGAGGTTGAAAAGATGAGGATGGTATCAGTGTGGTTCTACTTGCCGTATTAAATATTCCAACACTAGTAAACCCTCACTGCTCTACAAAACAAGGATTGCATCTGTATGAACTTTCCCAGAAACTTTTGCCAAGAAATTTCAATTTTCAGAAAGATGTATCTTTCTTTGACAATAAAATATCTTCTATAAAAAGACAAATCACAAATTAAATTAACTGGCTGTTTGAAAATAAATCTACTCCGACTCAATTGACTTAATACTCGCAGTGGCTATACGCATACAATCCACATACATTCACTCATTTATTTCAAGATGTTAGGTATCATCAATACCCGATGCATCTTGTTAAAGGAATACATTCCTTTTGACTGCCGTAGGTGTGGTTAAGTTTAGGGTTTGCGATTTCCCAAGTTGGAGGGCTTGCAGTTAAGGAAAGAGGTACCAGAAAACGCAAACCCTGCTCGAAGCTGGCGGAATATCACGCAACCACACCTCGGAGTAGCTAACCAATTCTAGGGAAGAACGACCATGTCGTCAAGCCACCGCCGCTTATGGAGTGTTCTTCATGAACATATGGTCATATAGATTAAGTTGAACATCACTTATGGGATTATGAATGCACGTCACGATCAAATATTGAGCAAAAAGCCGATATTGAATTTTGAAATATAATCGCTGATTTTTATGATTATCAGGGACAGGATAAATCAAATGCAGAACCTCCAGGCTAGACAAACCCCAGCTGAAACCCGAACCATCCTTCCTTCTAATCTTAATATGTTGGGTTCCCTGATCAATATTTTCCGCTGTCAAATGGGTAGAGCCCCAAGACACGTGTAGCCCTTCCTCCCTACATCGCAAGGCTCAAATTGCTATTCCCACTCCATGCTTCAGAGATCCGCCCCATGCCCGTAAGGCTCCTTATCCTCGTCCGCCATTCTGCTACCAGTCGGTTTGATATCTATCCCACTGCGATCGAATTAGCATTGTCTGGGACAGAGAAACCGGCCACTCTAGCCAATATTTATGAAAGAATATAAGTACCGGAGGTTCCTCATCTGGTAGATGTGCGCAAAGTAATTTACCGCTGATGGTTCCCTCACCAGGCTTCAAATCATGGTTTAGCGCCGAATAGTTACGAAGTAGACACCAAATTAAATTATTTATATGAGGGCGTTTAGACTGCGCAAACTCTTCACAACTTGCCAAATTTCTGTAGTATGTGGCTAGGGAAACCGGTGTGTCATCAACAAAATTAGAACGCACGGCCAAGCTCAACAATCCCTCTGGTTTGCGATTTCGAGCTACAACGTCAATGGTAACGAGATGAACTTTATAAACCTTAGCCTCGATCTCCCGGCGGAGATATTGTAATGGCTTCAAGATAGCCGGTGCATGGGTTGATAAACGTTCCATCCCAGAAATATATTGCCTGGTTCTGTAGTTTAATATACCTGCAATCTGAAGAGCACATTCCCGAAATAGAATTGCATGTCGTAGTTTGTAAGCAGGTTCTATCATTGCCAGGGAAGTGTCAAAATCTGCGAGTTCGGGTATTAGCCAGTGGGATTTGAGGAGAGAGTCAGACAAGATTCGAGATACAGCTGCTAGACAGCGGTAGTAATCGGCGAGATCTGTGACCCTCTTTAGATTCAGATCTATGACGAAAGGAATATTGTATATTGCCTTAAATATATTGCAAATGGCATTTATCTGCTCTAGGCACCACGTAACTTCTGAAGGCCTATAATTCCCGGATTTCTGTATCGAACCTTTGTAAGCATGTATATATTCAAACAAGGTTTTGCGTACACACGGCAGCTTTCATCTGAGCGATGTGCCATGATTGTGGAGGTCAATCTTCGTGGATTTCTGAAACCCACTCGTAAGTAAATTCTTCAGATTCCGGCAATTCCTTCTCTGGTGAATCAAGGAATTTTCGGAAAAACATCGAGTTGGCTTTAAGGACAGGAGAGTGTAAGTGGAGATGCGGTTCTAGATTGAAATTAGTACTTTACAGAGTGAGTAGCAAGATTAGTTTTTGGGTCTTATTTTACTAGTGGCTAGAAAGTGCGACGGTTGGAATTGAATGTGTAGATGGCGTGTTATAGGATATAGTGAATGCTGACTGTACGGTCATCTCATGGCACAGAGTATTAAGGTGAGGCGAGACATGCGCCCAAACTGCGAAAATATCCCTGTTTTCCATTTATGAAAAACTACTACTACAAAGACGAAACGTTCAAATCATGAATCGTAATGTGAGGGTTTGAACTTCTATAAAGATATAGATTAACATGGTTCTCGGAGTGCAAGAACGCAATCGCAAGCGATTTACTTGATGAAATGGGAAGAAACTGCGCAAGGGGCAACGCCATTCTAGTTACTTACCAATAGCGATTCTATGTAGCTTGGTGTCAAAATATTTCCCAGCTCGCAATCAAGAGAAATATACAGCGATGAGGGAAAGCGTGAAATGATAAATATAGTAAAGATTGTTAAAACTTTTATTATTCATTGCAGAATATGAACAGCCAGTACTGTACTTTTCTTTCTATATATAATCATGTGTGTGCAAAACAGGAATATGACATGAGATGACATGGTATCCAAATGTTCGAGTGCCCAGGTCTCCAAACAGCCATTAATTACCCAAACCAACAGTATTGGAAAGTTCCAATCCCGTGGTGGCATCCTTTCCTTGCAAAATAAGTATTATAAACAACTCTCCCAATATGAAGAACTGGGTATTCCTTACGTACCAACGAATGAGCTCCTCCATTTCCCGTCCCGTCCATGGCGGAATCCTGATTAAAGCAATCTATTCCCATCTCTCCAATTCAAAACCAAAACTTCATCTTTCTCCCTCCCCATCCCATTCTTCTCCTTTTCCCCTCTTCTCACATAAAGCTGCCTAACGACCCTTCCCTCCTCCACAATCATCGAATCCAAAAAGGCCCAGCGTTTTTTCCTCCCCTCTTCAACTTCAGGTCTCGTCGGTGCCAAGCTATGCAACAGATTCAACCCCTTCTTATCCCACGTAATCTCCGCTCTCCGCAAATCAATCTTATCCTTATCGGGCTTGTATCCCCAATCACTCAAATCATTCTCCATTGCTCCCTCTAGTGCTCCATCAGGGTATTTCGCAATACTAAACCCATTCGTGAGCACCACATCATTGGCAAACTGGAAGCGCTGCAAGAAACACCCGTCGCAAAGTTCGGCTACCAAGTGCATTTTTTCCATCTCATAAGGGTATCGGGTCACACGACTAGGCTTCCAGTGATGCACAGATAGCATTTCGCGGCCGGTCTCGTAAAAGCCAGATTGGTCACCGTCAAGATCAATTTGCCAGAGGCTCTTAATGGGTGTGAAATGGGCGTTGGAATGGATGAAAACGCAGTCTCGAATGAGGGTGTCGCCGGATGCGAAGCGCATGTGGCGTTTACATTCGGCATTGTTTTCCCAGAGGATCTTTGCGAGAGGCGTGGATATGAAAACGCCGGCGCCACCGAAGCCCATGAAGCCCCACATCATTACTGAGCTCCAGCTTTCCGATAATCCGCCGATGTATTGCGGTTTGGTGTGATCATGTGTACTGAGCTCTCTGATGAGAGCCGGCATCGAGGGGAAAAATGTATCGTCATCAATGATGACTATCCATTGAGTTCTATCAGTCCTGTGTTCATACATAACTTGAACAAGAGAGAAGTATCGCTGATTGAATCGGTCCTCATCTCTGACAGGACCCCTAACAACGACATTCATTCCTTCATCACGAAACTGCCTTTCAAGATGAAGTATATCGGCTTTAGATGCAATTATCCCTTCATTCTCCATAACTATCGCGACGAGAAGAGCATCGGTGTTTGTCAGCCACCGTGCAAGGTGTTTTTTCGTATCTTTGAGGCGCTTCATCGTAGTCGAAAGTCCGAAGATCATATGCCCCGCATCGACTTTAACAGGTGGTGCATAAGGGACTTCGAGAGTAAGAGCAGAGGAACAATGGTCCACAACTCGGTCATTGGAGAGTTCTTCACGAGTGAACTCTTCGAGATGATCGAATAAAAGCTCATCAACAACAGTGAGCGTGGGCCTCGATCCATTGCCGGGCTTTGTGACAATATCTCGAGACGTATAAGTTATTGGATATACGAAATCGTAATTATCCAACCATCGTAGATTCTCCCTTACAACTGGATTACACCGGTATTTAGCCAGACCGACCGGCGGCGGCGGCGGTGGTTCAGTTGAGGTATCAATAACAGGCTCATATGGCCCGTTGGCTCCATTGGGAAACCCCACTTTGCTCATTGTCCATGATTTCAGGTCTTCA
>JWJA01005167.1:0-27087 GCA_000812885.1 Lanzia echinophila
AAACGGCACTTTGGCTGTACGAATGTCACGAAGCTCAAGAAACATCCGCTTGAAAGCCGAATTGCCCGACTGTGCATTTGAGAGTAGCCTTGCAGAATTTTGAATCCAGTATTTGCTATCCTCATCCTTGATAAGGCTCAACGAGTCGCCAAAGTGAGCATCACCTTTGGCGAAAGTCAGTGATCGAAGAGGCCTACCCACACGGCTGACCAGTTCTTTAATCTCACGCTGGTTCTGCGGCACATCCTGTGGCAGTAAATCATAAGATGCAACATCTTGGGGTATAATCGGTTCGTTTTCAGACACAAAAGCCTCTTCAAGTTTAACTAAGAAGCTACATTCTCGGCCAACCTGTATACATCTGGAGCATGATGCAGTGGCAGATTTGGTTACACATTTATAGTGCTCTTCGAGACATTCTTTACAAGATGGATTAGGCTTGGAAGCGGTCTTTAAGCCTTTCTTAAAGTTCGAAGTCAATGATGGAGGCCATGCACCGGGCATATGCGGGGCAGTGAGACTTAGGATCTCGGATGATCGCTCTGTCCGTGCTGTATGGAAAGAGATGGTGGCGTCAGAAGTTGATCCAGTTGATGTTGTGAATTGTTGTACGATGGAAGACTCTCCGATAGATAGCAAGCGTTCACTGGCTGTATCCGTGACATCTTTTTGCGATGGGCTGCTATAATTGGATGAAGCGTCTCGGAGCAATCTCAGACTTTCTACATCCGATATACTATCGATTTCTTCTTTCAATCTTGCATGCTGCTGTTTCAATAGGCCTAACGACTTGGTAATATTCTCGAGCCCATCAACAAATTGTGCTAAACGACCAATCATATGTTCGAATCTCTTTGCATCATGTATCGCCCAACGAGTCACTTTCCATGCAGATGTGTCCCTTTGGTGTCTTCGGATGCGACTCTTGAACCGTTCGAAGGAAGGTTTAAAGATCTGGATCCCTCGGGAATTCGTTTGATCAGAAACTGGTTCTTCGCCAAACTTCTTATTGATTTGGTTGCCCTCTTCCAGCAGCGACTTGATGTTATTTAGAAGCCTCTCCAACTGCGGCTTAATATCGGGTCGGTCGATGTTTCTATCATAACGCAGACGATGACCAGTGCTTGGGCAAGGAATGAGTCCCACTGATTCTCCCCAGAGACCGAATCGGGTTCGCTCTAGAGAGAACTGCGCATGACATTCAGTAACTGATGAATGCGTCGAGTATCAAGAATATAAAACATACCAATGCGCATAACTGTTCAAAGTCTTCACTGAAATTCTTTCCTGCAACAACTATATCAAAACATTCGATGCAAGTCGTGAATAAGGCTGCAACGCTGACAGCGCTCAAGGCGAGCCCAGCAATACCCTCGGCCGCTCCAGACATGATTGTATATCGCACTCAGGCGATCACTCATTGAAAGACATAAATTATTTCCCTTGATTGTATACCATCTGGAGAAGGTAGTTGAAAAATGGGAGGATGTAATGGAAGCATAATCAAGAACGATAAAATGTTGTTGTCGTTTCCAGCCGCAGTCTGCAGCTTACCATTTAGCATCGCTGTAACTGTCATCGTGCACTTTGATTGGCTTGAAAAGGCAGTACACATTCTCGTAGGTTACGATATGAAGTACAATCGCCCAATACTTCCAAATATATATATATATATATAAATGATTGAATTGTTATACGAATTTATAAACTTTTCGTCTGATGCGGTAAGATGCTAACTGAATATGAACTGTGCTTTAAAAAAAATTCAGAGATTTTATAAACAAAAGAGATAGACTTGAAAAGATGATATTAAGAAATGGTATATGAAAATCGATCTTTTTTTCCTTCATACGAAGAGACATTACAGTCGCGGCGTATAGGTAAATGTAATCGATAAGAACGTATTACACATTCAAGCATTGTAGTTTGCACTGAGTGGTCCATTACAGACACTTTGATGAAAAGTTGAGGTTCCTGTGTTCCCAGAAGTGTATGGAATCACACTTTCGGCACTTGAAAGGAGCCTTAGAATTAAGGTTGTTCTTTAGCGCATTCTAGGATTAAAGAAAGCGAAGAATGCTCTTCATCATCAATACAACTAATTTGCACCCATACAACTTTTCCTCTTTTCTGCACTCGAGAGTATCTCTCACAAAACGAATGGAAGTAAATCGCCCTGATAACTTAGTGATAGACCCCGGACTCTCGACAAATATTGCAGAATATGTAACTGCCGTGGTGTGATTACACAAGCACCTTCATGCAGCATCAAGGATACAACAAACAGTTCCCAATAAATATGGATGAAAAAACAGAACTCATCGCCACCACAATATGCAGCCAAAAACAAAACAAAATGAGAAAACGTCAATAATATCAAATCAAAAGAGATTCAAACTCCAAAACTCTACCGAGGCCGAGACAAACCTTCCTAGGATAGGCAAGTGCTACCAAGGAAAAATCTTCGAATTCGCCTCGCAGTCAACCCCACAAACCCACAACATCTGATGATCCTTCATGATCAACCAATCAAAGGTTCCAAACCTAGCAATCTACAGCAGGGGAAGACGGAAGGAAAATTAAAGGTTTTGTTAGCGGTGTGGTTTAGGTTTAGCTTTGGGCGTTCATCTCGTGAAAGATTTTGGGCTCGATTTTTATTTCTTCCATACCCGTACGTGTGCGATGACCCGGTTGCAATGCATATGAATGAATTATATGCACTTCGCGGACCGAACTTTCTTGGCAGTCTCCAGATGCTACTTGTATCCTTGTTTGCATTTGGGTCTCCTTTCCTTTTCGGCACGAATCTCCTTCCCTTATTGGCGTCAGATCCTCTTTTTGCTTCGGTTATGTTTGGGGTACTTGGGTTATTCCGTACATACATTGTTCTGATATTGCGTTTTTCAAGGGCAATGTCTAAATGTACTCTTCCCCCCCTCCCCCCTCAAGTCCAAGGTTATTCGGCGGGTAACTTCAAGGGGTATAACGAGGTAATTTTGTATTGCATGGCAAATTTTTCAAGCTCTGATCAACTGTAAAATCGGACTTTACACAAACCCAAATCAAGGGTTTTAGCCAGTCGGCCCCTATACTTCTATTGATTTCTGGGTCCTTCCCACCAAATAACCTTTGCACTTGGAGGGGAGAGTATATGTATTGGTCGAAGTGGATGCAATGCAGGTTAGATATCACGGCCCTCTATTTCGTACGCACTTAATCTCGTGTGATTCCTACTTCGAATGATCAGTGCGATGAAAATTCTTTCTTGCTGGATCTAGGATTCCGGGAAAACCCCATGCCCAAGGGAGATTCCGGATGTGATAAAGCGTCCTAGATCACAAAGTTATCTCCGGAGTCCGTAAAAAGGACCGACGGCCTGAAGAGTACTAGTTGTCAGCAGGATATGAGGGATGTTTCAAGGAGCACCGTGGAGGTGGCTATGGAGTATGGACTGGTATATGGGGTTTTGCTTCGTTTGATTCTTGTTTTGCCCCTTGCTTCTGCAGGAATATAGAGATGTTTAATCTAATCTACTGTAGCTAGTGCCAACAAACAGAAGTCCCAAATCCTTCGTCTCCGTAATCCAAAAATGATGTTGTTTCCGCCGTGCCTGTGAGGTATTGTAACCATTTGTACGCCAAATCCCAAAACTCTGTCCTAGAGTTTGTCCCATTTCCTAATATGCTCCTGTGAATAATATTGAACAATAATAAACCCCCAAACTCTTTTGAATAAACGAAAGTGATGTGAAATACAAGTTCCCAAATACTGCTCTAGCTCATGTACTCATCGTGATGTTGCTGTACCTGATACGCCGACAAGTAATAGAGATGTAATCCTCCAACTTTGTCCCTAACGCCCCCACCCATCAAATAATCCTGCCATTGACAGCCCAATACCCTCAACCCGTACTCATCGGTCTTCTCTGAACAGCAGATGCAGCTGCAGTTGCAGGAGCAGCTGCTCTTCTCCCACAAGAATGTTCCCACTGACTCACCACATACGCCGGCGGCGGTGGTGGCGAGATGGGACTCGTAGGTGACGACAGCGATATCGCAGGCGAATCCGAGACGTCTGGTGTATCGTTTGAACTAACTGCCCAACCAATACTCCTAGGTCCTCGAGGCATATCTCCAACACTATCCCATGTCCAAGGATCCCATACCTCGTGGCCTAAACTGTCGACTGTCATCATTGCCTGTTGAAGCTCAGAGAGATTGTGGACTCTCTGAGGATCTTCGAGGCGACGAAAGGTAGGTGAGCTTAAGTCTTCGAGACGGTGAGAAGGGGGAGAAGCCACTGCCTGTTGTAGCTCAGACCGACTTCGGGTTCTCTGGGGATCTTCGGAGCGGCGGGCTGGAGGGGAAGTAAAGTTATCGAGACGGCGAGCAGGAGGAGAAGTGATGCTTGGTTCGGAGACGGGTGATTGTCCATTCCAATAGAAAGGTGGAGTTGACCATGGTAAGTCATCGTCACCAAGACGGAATCTTCCCGGTGTTGTGGGCATAGGCCTATCGGTCGGCATCTGTTGTGATAAAGTTGCTCGATTCAGGATTGGACTGATGGGAGTCAAAGGACTGACAGCTTCATCCCTGGACATACTGGGCGGGGCGGATCTTCCTCTCTCAGGTGGTGCATTTGTTGTTTTTATTGCGAGTCCTCGAGTTCGTTCTTGTTGTATTTGTTGATAACGGGGACGCTGAGAAGGTTGGCCACGTCCTGGTGTGAGGATCGAAGGTATCGAAGAATCATTCATGTTGGTGTTTAACCGCCCCTTCATGTTTTTCGATGCATATGTTAATGACCCTCCATGTGATTTCTGATTCTCTGACAAAGCTACTCTGAATTCAAGATTGAGGTAAACACCTGGTGTACCGGCCCAACGTGAATTGTTCTGATGTGCTGTGGGTGGATATGGTGACTCCCAGGATGTAGCCATTTTTGAACAATCGATCAAATTCTGGTCAAGATGATTATCGTATGGCGATCACTTGTTGGTGAGTTAATGTTGTTTGAGCCGCGCAAGTAAGTAAAAGTGCGGAGGAGGGGGGAACCGGGAAGATTAAGACCTTAATAAGAACCGTTTAATATCTACCTTTGAGGTAACAATCCATTAAATGACGTGAAACTAAGGTAATCATCCGGCAGACTGGTCCTACTTCGCCCAAGTTGGAGAGGGGGGCTTCAGGGCTTATAGTCCGCTGTGCCATTATGGGCTTAGGAGATATGTAAAGGAAGGATGCGACCTTCCAGGGGCATGGAGGCTTAGTGATGCAAATGTAAATAATGGATGGAAAATAAATGTCATTGCGCGCGCGATCGAGCCGAACCCAACTTCAATCCAAAAAAAAATGAGATATGCGCGAAGTGGAGATTATTGATATATTGTACTGTATGTAAGAGGATTTTGAACTTGCATCCATCCACACGATTGCATCCACCCTTACGATTGTTTTTAAATTTGAAGTTATTCCCAAAAGAAGGTAATTCACAGGAATCGCTATATTTTTGACTGTCTTACCCGGCTAACAACTTGATGCCTGAAGGATATTAAATGATTTCTTTCGTTACTATCGTAATCCTAATTGACTACAAAAACGATTTAGAGACAGAAATCGTTTTATGTCTTGAGTAAAATATTCCAATTTACTGCCACGAAACAACAAATTTAGTAGTAGATCCTTCCCCCCATCTTCCAGAACCCCTTGAGAAGGAGTGGATCAAACTGGAGCTCTTACAGGCGTCGATCATTCGCTAGAAAATATAAATAAAAATCTTTAAGTCTATAAGCTCAGACGATCTGACGGATTGGGCGCGTCGCTGAGGCATAAAAAGAGGTACAACTTAACTTCATTGAGAAGCTTACGGAATTGCACTATTGTATTGTAGGATTGTGGAGCTACTACGATAACGGGTCTCCTCCCTTATAAGTTGGAATTGTTTGGCGCGTGAGACCATTTTATACAGTATGAAAATTTGACAATCCTCCAACATCAGTCAAAGTTAAGCGCTAATTGTATTGAAAGCCTGGCAGATTGTTATGGCGATGCAGAAATAAATCGAATCTGTACTGCGGATGATGACTATCTTGGTCATTACCATGATAGTATTTATGGTGGCTGGCATTCGTATATAACACAGCTCCCTTCCAAAAACCAACACAACCACGACCAACATTTAGGACGTGCCTAAATTTGGATACTTACGGTGGAGAACCAACATTTCATGTAGATTATTCTCTGGATACCTTAGGGCGGAGTCTTCTATTCTCTCAAAAGATTCTCGACAATCGAGAATTGTACTCTACAAATATGCCTCATTTGCGCCTCGTTGGCGCTTGGAATGCAACACCTTTGCAGCATCATTTTGAGTACTCCTTATTTCCACGTACTTACAATGCGGATGTCATATTCCATATCTGCGAAGGATCGTGTTAACATGGATACCTGCTCCAGGTACCACTCATCAATGCTCCGTGTGTTACTAACCTTCATGACAACCTCCCTATTTTCGAAGAAGATTGCTACGAGATTCTTTCCGATCCATTTTACTTCCCATACTGCATCACTAGTTTCTACTAACTCCTGCAATAGTTGTCCATTACTTGCATCCCACACCTTCACCTTGCCATCCGCTCCTCCACTTGCAATTTTAGAGCCATCTAATAGTGCCGAAGTGACCGCATTTTGATGGGCCGCGATCTTCCATAACCCTTCCGCGAAATTTTCAATGGACCATAAACCGATTGATCCATTTGCATCTGCCGTTAATATACCAGGGGGACATAATTGGATCGACGAAACGAGCGACGTAAATCCTCCAAGTACCGCTTGACACTCCCTATATAGCATTCCTGTTATGCCGGAAAAATATGCATATGAAAAAAGATAGACGACATACCCACTGACAACACTCCATACCCTCACCGCTTTATCCAAACCTCCCAGTGAAAACTTTTTTCCCATCAGTGGCAATCGCGTAAATGTTGGACTGATGACCCCTCAATACGTGCAAGCACACCCTTTTATCCAAGTCCCATACCCTTGCATCGTTATCATAGCTACCCGAAACCGCGATATTCCCATAAACATCTAAGCATCTTACTGTTGCAGTGTGGCCTACCAAGGTTGCCTCACAAATACCTTTTTCGATATTCCAAATCCTGATTGAAGAATCTCGAGAACCGGAGATGATCGTATTAGAGGTCAAGATTTTGACGACGCGTACCGTAGATGTATGCCCTTGTAATATGTTCTGTTCGATTCTAACGTGATGACAATGCAAAATGCTATTGTCAGCCTCATCCTTCAATCGTGAAATTAATTTCGCGAGATTATTGGGAGCAACTAGATCCAGCGAGACTCGCTAATCGGAATCCTCTCTCATAATACTGAACGACGGTTTGGGATGATGCTTTCCTCATTTAGTTATAGCATCAAACAAGCAAATTTCCCCAAAGCGGTAAAAATTATCGAAAACCTGGAGTACTACTTGACATTTGCGAATTGCTTATTGATGATGACCGACTGCATCCTTTCACATGCTCGGTGTAATAATTGTAGCCTGGATGGAAGACCCTATCAGGCATCGGATAATCCCTCAAGGTGAAACATAGAACTTAATAAGCCAATGCCAATCATTGTGGTGGTAATGGAGGGGGATTAGCCGAACTCCTTGCCATTTGTTCTTTTTAGGCTGCCGAGGAAAGGCAGACTTCTGCGAGAACACAACGATCCGATCCATTTCGTCGTGAATGCTTTGACAAAGCCCAGAAACTTGCCAGAAATCCATCAGCAATCGTTGCATCTTGATCCATGAGTGAAACTCCATGGCAAAGTGGAATCGAGATACTCAGAAGGCAGCAGATCCGCCGTTCCGCTCTCCATGACCGACATCAGACTGACGCTTCTTCACCTAAACACCTTGTATCCAGTAAAAGCTCGAGCCATTAAAAGTCCATCAGTCGAGACATTTGCAGACATAACAGATGCTGTCCAATTTCAGAAGTCTTCCGGTCCTGAGATGTGTCTCTCCTCATGACTTTGTTCGACAATACTGGGTAGCTTTGAACGCAGCTGGCGATAACAACATGGCAACACGACCTATCAAGTCCCACACACAAGAACTGTGTGCTCTGAATCGACCGTTCGTAATTTAAAACGTCTGCGGTCATGTCCCGCATACAAGTGATGAATATGTTCAGTCTGTCGTTGATTTCCGTCGGATTTCGTCGGCTTCTCCAGCAACGGTGATATAATCATACCAGTATTCGAAGCGAGAGCGACATACATAGTTCAATAGAGTGCCATCTCTACATCCGCGAGTTCTTCACTGAGAGGTGAAATTGAAATCGGGGCATTGTTACTTGTCGAACTTATGCCATCGCACACTGCATAATTGAAACATCCGAAGATACACGTTGCGGCCAATTCATCACACATCATCGACTGAAAACAGCAAGAAGAAGATCCTGTGCCGATTACCGACGATAATGAGGGTGTCGCAGGTATCCGTTCTGCCAAGCAGTTGTCATTCCCAGTGTTAACCAAGCCTGGGAATTGTACCATCTCCACAAGGCTATACAATGAGAGGAGACTTTGTGTATGAGAGACCCGAAACAGATATAGACAACTATCCAATCCACAAAAGCAAAGGCCGCTCGTATTTCACGAAACCCTCGACATTTGAGATTGGCAGCCACCTAGGCATTCAAAACTGCACAAAAGAGTTCGAGAAGCGCTACGGTATGTGTACCTGCGTGGTATATATTTGAAGTTGAATCAACGGATGGAAGCAATATAAAGTTATGCTGTTGAAGTTTTGATTGAACCTGACGAAACATTTGACTTTCCAACTCATTTTCAATACAGAAAGTGGCGTCTTTGCGATATAGCTCCCATTTCCCAAGAAGGAACAGAATTTAAGTTGCCTTATCAATGCAACGTATATGAAAGTTCATTTCCAGCAGAAGTCGGTTCAACGTTGCACTTGGCAGACCGCAACCAGAGCTCTGGATCAGCTATCTGATTGTAATTCTTCAACAGTACTTGCACCGAAAGTTCATATAAGCAAACACGCTCAAGTGTCTGTCATTCCTCACATATAGCATATGGATTGAGAAGATAGACTTTGAAGCGACCTGGGACTGCTCAGCCGTCGATAATTCAGATGAAAGTGCTTGGCAACCAAGACGAGACATCACTTCCATGTCTCGTGATGACCACGAGCTCCGAATCTGACAATGAAGGGCTTCTCATATCTCATTATGCAAAAGGATCGCAAATACCAAGAAAGCCCGTCGAGAAGCTGCATTAACGCAAATCACCTGTAATTTCTTAATTGGCGACTAGCCCCTCCACATCTACAATCTGCAGAGCATTATCACACATGGCAATTCAGCTCGAATCCTAGACCACAGCCGATATCTGGCATGATCAAGGCAACAACAAAACAATAAGACACAAACTATGAAGAAGAGAGAAAGAAGAATCCACACTTACAACTCGCCACTCTCATCCCATCCCCAAATCTTCAAGTTTACTTCATCAGCACTTCCGTTTCCAGCCCCACCAACCACAATCCAATTTTGCGTATTATTTGCATGTCGATTCTCTGCATCATGTTCTTCATGAGATGCCACGCACCAAATCCCCCCTGCACTGGCTTTTACCACTTTTGGCTTTTCTCCCTCCTTAATGTGTCCGTTGTTGTGGGAGAAAATGTGTAAGACGCCATTACTAAGTGCGACGATGATGTGCGAGAAGGTCGTGTGGAGTGCTGTTACTACTAGATGTGAGGATGGACGTTAGCTTTAAGCATGAGTTTGATTTCGCGTCCGAATTGGTTTATTAATCGCATTGATGTAGATGAAGAGTTTCAGGGTGGAGATGAATGGCAGCACAAGAATTCAACAAAAGAAGACCGCATACCAGCATTATTTGCGTCCAGAACTCTCTTCTCCACCACAAAATTTGCAGGGTCTTTCCAAAGCTGGACCTCGCAATCGGTCATATTAACGCTGAAATCTTGCTAAGTAGCAACTCCCTTGGCAACGGTAACAAGTAATCGAAATCAAAATGGACACGAATATATCATTCGCGAATGGCTGCAACGAAGAAGGTGAATATGACACTGTACTGTGGCAAACCTCTAGGCATACATCTCCTTTTTCTTTTTTGAAAGGTGTTTGGGGGCTGTTACTCTAAATAGCCTTGCATGCGGGGTACATCGGTATGCTGAGACAGACCTGGATATTTAGCGTCTTACAGGGCTCCAAATATTATTATACATTACTGGTGATTTCAAAGTTAGGTATAATTCACAGTATATAATCTTCAATATAGAGAAATTTTGGGTTAAAGATGCGATAACTCCAGGTTAAATAAATGTCTCCATGTCGGTGCAAATAACTACTAATAAAAGCTTACTACATAAACAGTGCCCAGTGAGTACTGACATCAGAATGCGGGGTATATAACTATTGTATAACCGACCAACCAACCCATCAGAAACCACCAGCCCACACAAGCAGTATACTAGTACTTGGTAGCAGTCTGCCCCGTATCTTTCACTGGCTGCCCCGTCGACATCTCTGTCTGCCCCTGCGCATTTCCCTGCTCCCAGAACCCCCTATGCAAATTCCTGCCCTTACATGCACCATACACATCAAAGGGGTCCAGAAAAGTCACCCACCATTTCCTCCGATCCTCATATCCAGTGCCTTCAATTTCAGAGACCCCATCCGTCCCCAAATAGATTTTATTGTTCCTTGGTAAATATCTCATCGGATGTCGCCCATTCAATAAAAATGTATTGCATGTCATGAGAGTTGCTTCAAACACCCAGAAAAACCATTCGTACCTAATCAATGGGCTGATATCAGATACTTTTGTGTTGGGTCCGAAGTGTAGAGAAGCGGCGGAGAAATACTCGACGGTTCGATATATGGTGCGTGTTCCGATGAGAAAAGATGACATGTAGAGGGTCACAAGGACGGCGTTTAGGTTGTGGGGGAGGAGTTTATGTCGTCGACATTTGAGATGGAACACAATGGCAAGAAAGACGAATGCACCGAGAATGGCGAGCTGTAGACACAGTGCGGCTTTCAAGAGAGCCTTCCCGGTGTCTTGTTTTGATTGAGGGAGTGAAGAGTTGGCTACGCGAGAGGCACCATTGGCATTAAGTGCTTCGACGACGGCGGACAGGGCACCAAAAGTAGTAAGTACACGGCCGGGGTGGATGGGTGAGTGATAGGGGACGTAGTATAGGATTCGAGAAAGGATAATGTAGTTTACTAATTCATAAATGGGTCTGTAGACACGCAAGTTAGCTGTTTTCCGAAGCTGAGACATAGGTGAAATAGAGGGCATACGGCGCCGCATATAGCATGACAAGACTAGCTATGTAGATATTCAGATTGTTGTAATTGAAAGCTCCGATTTCACGGAGAATAAATCCGGAAAGATAGATAGCCGCAGACCACGGCAGTAGCCCAGTCACTTTCCAGCATTTGTACCGACTGACAAGTTGTCAGTTGACGCTATTTCACCTACGACGGACAGAACACTCACTAGCATTGATAGCCATGTAATACCATAGATATAGTAATTAATACAGCGAACACGACTGGTGCTACTTTATTAGGGGCATAGAACCAGTAACTGCCTTCCACTAGAATTAAAATTAGAATATAGTCTTTGCGCTATTCGAAAGGGCAAGCATACCTGTATTTCCGTTTTCCATTTTGGCGTTCGGACACTAAATCACATTTTCTAGAGTATGGATCCTCTCCTCTCCACGGGATATTGTAATACTATTTATCTTTTTCTTAGAAGTGAAATTTGCCCCATGAAATATGAACATTCCATATCACCTCACCGGCTGAACCTTAGCATAGTCTTTGGTGTAATGTTCTTTGATGAAAGAATTACGTTGATGTATTTTTATTGGTTGATTATTCGTCTGCCTAGCAGTGTCTCACCATCTGAAGAATAAATCGCCCCAACTTGGAAGCGACAGATGCGCTACTGTACTCGGAAAATGAAGTCTGGGGGATTTTTTATGAATCAAAAAAGGCCTTACTCAGGTATGGATGAACAACTCGTATGTACAATAAGAGAGCAAGGATGCTCATGATTTGGTGAGTGAGGATGGTGATGGCCTAATCGTACAGAATAGGCAATTTGAAAAAGTAAGAGTATCGTACTGCACAACAACTTTGCACTAGAATCAATCTATCCCCCAAGAAATGTTCAAGTCATTCTCGATCACACCAAAGTGTTATTCATTTCATCTCATTACTTACATAGGGAGGTAATACATATCAAAAGTACATGGTAAATATGTGCGCCATGGTATTCGTTGTTCTGCTCGAATAGACATATTTATGACGTAGTATTATATTCCTACAGCCCAGATATGATCATGGCACTATCGCAAGTGATCCCATATGAGACACTACTCGCCCCCGTGCCTTTTCCATCCTTCAAGAAACATTTCTCATTCTTACTGAAATCCGTCGGATCATATATATCGTATGCAGCACCAATGCATTTGGCAACCGTAGCGTTATTCGCATTTTTGTTATTGTAGGCGGTGCACGAGTCCATGCAAGCATCCAAGGAAGGCTCGAAAGAATTCGTAAGATCGTATGCTAGAAAATCAACACCACAAAGTCTGACGTAAGTGTAAATTCCAGAGGTATATGTTGTGCCGTTGTTTGCAGGGCATCCTGCGAGATCATTTGTTGCGGTTGGAGTAGTCGTGGAGGCAGTAACTGTTGTAGTCGCAAGTATAGTGGTAGTGGCGGTGGCATTGGAAGAGCCTGCCGATGCCGTGTTTGATAGGGAAGAACTGCCGAGAAGATCAAACCATCAGTCCGTTGTACAATGCGAAATGAGTTCTGTTCGGGTAAAGTTATACTAACTTTTGTTTCTTTGACAGCACCGCCTGTCTGATTCCATACCCTATGCCACCAGCAAGGATCCAAGACAACAGACACAAAGGCACGACCCAAAGAACAATTTTCCTTGATAGCCCGCAAAGCCAACGCCCTGCCGATATATCCGACTGATGATACTGTTGATATTGGGCGTAGGTTGGCAATGTCTTCAGGTCTTGGGATCGGGCGACATCGAACATGTGAACAGGATTGGGAGGTTCATTGTTTCCTGGATAAGATGCGAAAGCCGAGTACGCTTTCATCTGCCCTGGGGGTACCAACTCCATTCCCTCTTGAACATGCTGAAGTCCTTCGCTGGCAGGCGCAAATTTTGCCATGTTATATCACCTTAAACCAGACTCTGTGTAATCAACAGATTCAATTAATTGGATGGACAGAACAGTGGTGCAAGTAACAGCTAAATGCATCGTCGACATAACAACATAGGGGGCTACTTTTATAACCCCGAATTCGTTCCATCATATTTTTTCGAGTGTAGTAAATGATCTTGAGCCTACCTAGATAACATACCTTGAAAGAAGGAGATTATGGCAGTGGGAAATTGTGGAAGGATTTGTATTATCACTTGAAGGAATACTTGAACCGGCCCGTCAATGTTACCTTATTAGACTGTGCCGCCTCCAAACTATATGAAGATGTAGTAATCCCTTTGTTGCGCTGTGTACACTGTACTCCGCTTCGTACGGTTGTTGATACTGCTGTTCATACTGTCCTTGGAATGTAGAACTACTAGTAGTAACTTTGCGATACGAAACATTGCAATGCAAAATTGAAGCGAAATAATCACTTAAGTGAATATTCAATAGCATATTATGAGAGTGGGAAGTATCGTGTGATGAAACGCATCGGCGCACAATACAAGGAAAAGGTTGCGTTTGATTGCTTTCTTTTCACTATAATATTACAATATGAAATGAGATGATTAGAAAGTGTGGCTGTGGGAGGAGCGATACAACACAACTCCAAGCCTAAAATTAAAGGTTACATGGCACTAACTTCGGTACAAGTTCGGCATCACATTATTTCAGCACAGTTACATCGGACAGGAGTAAATTCTTCTACCCACTAAAGAAAAGAACAGAAGGAACGGACTATTTGCTAAAAATCCTATATTTTCTGTCTGAAATGACAGCTGTACTTCATCCACTCATTAACCCAACCTGTTTTAAAGAATGAAAAACTATCCTGTTCTCAAATGAAAGGATACAGAAACAGAGTTCTCATCTTAGGTATTGTGTTAGGTGAAGGAGAAGTTTTGGGCTCCATTTTGATGCAGAGATGAAATAGTTCACATGCATCGGGAGAATCTTGCCCTCCAAGCATGAATGACTCTAATTGGATTCGCTGCGCACCAGGGGGGCGAAAAGGGAACTGAATGAGCTTCGATATGATTGTACAGGAATGAAGTCTTGGAATCAATCGCGGGAAGTTGCACATATGCCAGAAATGGAAGTGGCCCTCTTGTGAGTGAGTGTAAGAGTTTACTCCAGCTGGTTGAGCCGCATCTTCTGATCCTGCAACCCCAATCATTCCAGGGCTTTCTGAGCGTTTATTGAATACTCATGCGCCACCCGCTTAACCTATGAGCTAGATTGCATTTCTAAGAGATTTATTGTTACGAATCTTTGTACACATTGCACCCTTTCAACGACTCTCCGCAAGCGTTGCTAGTCTTGATGTATTATCTACCCATCGTGAATACATAATAGAGCCAGGACTCGGAAGTGATGCTATGGAGAGCTACTGTTTTTGAACACTTGTGGTTAGAATTTGAAGGTGTGGATATATTGTTCATGAGGATGATGCTTTGAGTGACGACGGTTAGGAGCAGAAACCCGCGAGTTGATTGGCATTATATTTTATATATTTCTCAATGTGGGGTTTGAGTCTGTGGGTTATGAAAATCCGGTTGGATCCTAGTGGAACAACTTCATTACTGCAGTGTTCACATTACAACCCTAGTTGAGAACAGTGGCCAGAGTTCTGGTAACATATCAATCTAGACTCTGTCGAGACCAGTCCAATCACAAACCCCAAAATAATTATATCCTGATCAGGAGCCATAGAGATCCCCGAGAATAACCGTTGGATGGAATGAACTTTCCACCCGTAGCATTCCTCTCCCTACCATTGGACCGTAATGGGTATTGGACGTTGGAGGCTGATATTTCGGAGTGAGAAAGTTAGATTTCTGCGAAGGGTAGCGGAATTGACTTCTTATAATCCAAGGTGTTGGGATAAAAGTATGGAAATTGGTGGGGAGAGGGGGTGGGTAGGTGAATAATCGAGTGAGTATATGGTATGAGAGTATGAAGATTTTGTGGATGAAGAAGATAAGTCAACGTGAGCGGAATCACTATCTAAGAAAGAGTTTTATCAGGGTTAATAGGGGCATCTGTAAAGGACGAAAGTAACTTTCTGGTAGTATCTTATGGGGCACCGACGTCATGATCTCGGTTTCTGAGGTATGTGGCTGTTCCTAAAATTCCCAATACCCATGGTTATGGAACCATTTCACTGCTCAACTAACTCCGCCATGCACTGCACAATCATTATAGTAACAATGATCCTAGAGGATTGTGGCTGTTTGAGATGCAAAGGAAGCTTTCCCAGCGCTTAAGTTGGAAAGAAAGTTCCTTGCGCACAGCTTTGCGTTCCAATTTTTAAGGTCATTATAGTATTACCATTTGATAATTTAATGTTTTCTCGGCATTAAATATTACTGGTTCCAGACACAAGATAATTTGCATAACACATCTTTTATCTTTAATTTGGGAATGAGCATTGAAGTGAGTGAAGGCTACATTCAGTGGGTTTTCGGTATCACCGATAGTTCTAAGTGGTGAATTTTGGCGCCCATATCAGCGCTATCTCATTGATATAAGCCTACACGTCGGTATTCGAGATTTGCGAATGGATTGAGCTCATTGATAGTCAGTTTTATGGGCTTTTCTTTTCTGTTTGGATAAAATACATTGTATAATTACAGTCATGAAGTGTTAATGGCACTGAGGCTGATGAGAATAGACTTAGTCCATTCGCGAATCCAAGAATTTACCTATGTGCTGTCATGGAATACATCAATGATGAATTAATAAAACGAAATCAACTCAGCCAGCCTTGCACCCATGACCTCACCCTTCTCAGAGCCTAATACCAAAATCGATCATTATGCACAGCCAGGCGCTAAACACATTAATACCAATAGATGAGCGATACTATCCTATTTAGAAATTGCACCTTTTGGTTTCATTGCATCGGTGTATACAGGAAGTGTCATATCGACGCAGAATTCTTACTACCTGCGGTGGCCTTATGCCAAATAGATTGCGCAGCGACCGCAGTAGTGATGTCAGCATTTCGAGTACCATTAGGAATGCTCGTTTTTCAACTAGTTCTACTGGATCCCCCCAAATATCCCGTCAAGACTTTATAGAAAACCTTCGGACTGAACTGAAGTTCTACGGTAGATGGCTTCAAGCTCTATGTTACTGGAAAAGATACGAATGGTTTTTAGCATTGTGTGAGCATAAAATTGCGAAGCTGGAACATCTGAATACGCAAGTCGCATACACCTATAACAAAGCTCGAAGATTTAGCACACCACGCTACGAACTTTTCAAGATTCTTGGACATATCAATGATTTACTACGCCCAATCACGAGGTTTTGGAACTCTGCAAAAAGACCGTCGGCATTACTATTGGAGAACATTCCTCGCGCTCTACGCGAGTTTACACCTGACGCTCTGGTCAGGTTTGAGGATAAGCTTGAGAGTATACAACGGGAATTACGCGATACAAGACTTACGTTTCCTGTGTTACCAAGTCGGTCAAACTCAACAACCAAGGAGTTTGAGTTCAATAACCTCTGCGTGGAGTTGAGAAAGTACAGAACACTCGTGGGCCCATTCGTGAACTCGCCCTTCGATGCAATTCATGAAGGGCTTCCTTCCGTAAAAGAATTACACGATCATGATGCTCCGAGGCTGATACAAGAGTATCTCATAAACCCCATAAACACACATTTATCCGGCCGCCTCACAACGCAAGAGATTTTTGAGCAGCACTGGTTGCCAGCATTTTACAAAGGCCACGAGGATCGCCTGAGTCGGCTGGGTCAAGTGGGTACCCACATTATACAAAAGCCACGAGCGTAACCTGTATGAGCTGCATCGAAGGGGTCCCTTCCACTTTACCTGCCGCAGTTCGCAAAAGAACTTCCAAGCACTTCTTCATAGCCGAAGTTTTGTACCGTATCTGCGCTCCGCATACTGGAATTCGATTTCATCCATCTAACGAGATGGTGTGCGAAAGGATCATTCGTAGGTGATTGTTGGTGCTGACAATATTGTCCCGAGGGAAGGTTGTCGCGTATTTAGATTTAGGTTTGGATTTCTTTTCTTTGGGTGTGCTTATTGGCACTACATATGATGTTGATGTAATTTGAGAATCTGGAAATTGGGAAATTTGAGCGTTTAGGAGTTTGGGAGTTTCGGCGCTTTTCAAGATAGATTCTACAAATCTTCAAACCAATCTATATACAAGTCGCAGTGAAACTTGCAGCCATTACATTATCGCCATCCGACGCCATTCTTGCATTACACTTGCATACACTTACATGCAGTTGCGTGTTACTTGATAGTTGGAAAGCTCACAGATAGATCGAACATGATAGTGGCCGAGTAAATCAATAGATCTGAACATCTACTGCCAGTATCGGTATATTCGTCGCGCAAGTACATTAATCTCTTGGTTTGTAACCTTTAGAGGTTAACAAGTCACACCTTCGCAATTTCAAAAACATATCGTATAGTATCTAGAGATTTCCCGTAAACGTGCCCGTGAGCTAGGTACAGTACAGTAGGGAAGAGGGCATGCGAAGCATTGCAACAAGAGCCGGGAAAGGTGCAATTCGTTTCTGAAACAGCTCTAACTTGCTACGCCACCTCAACTACCGGTATCAAGTTAAATGTCAGCGCTAGATTTCTTCAAGGCATACTGTATCCATTATCATCATTATTATTATTACGTACCCCAGAAGGCTATGTCGTACCACTGTAGACAGTGCCACCATCCTTCCACTCATCCATCCCACTCTAGATAACAACAATGTTGGAAGTTTCAATTCCCAATTTCTAGTGTAAGCCACACCGTGAAATGACCATGGATTAATTTGGGGAAAATAAGTATTCAGAAAAGATTTGTGACGTCTTTGATTGACCAGGCTGAGTTTCATGATGCTAATTTGGTGCAGTCATTTGGATATCTGAGTGCGGAGACTTCATTGCCATACCCACACTTCCATACATTCACTACGCTGAATAGAAGCACTTCTCTTCATGCACTATATTTCTCTAAGTCTACGTTTTTACATTCACACAGCGCGCAGCCAAAACAAGAAAGGGAAAGCCGACCCCCCTTCTGGAATTGGTGATTGTGGGAATGGGATTAAAGATGAGCAGAGCCAACACTTAGGACCGCGACCACGGACGTCTCCTTCAAAGGTCATTTGGATATTATGAAACAGGAAGGGCCAGAGAGTTTGATTGCGCCTCTTCGGGGGCATTCAATGACGTCTAACTGAATGTATGGAGGCGGAATTTTATGACGAGACTATTTTAAGGGAGTAACAAGGTGAGCGATGTTTTCTTGATATCTGCAGCATCCTGGAGGAATGAATTTTGGTCAGACCAACTTGTGGCTTGGTGTCTGAATTCTGTGATCCACCAGAGTTGGATATGCTGTATTACTACCAATAGAATATTTGCAGCCTTTCGTCGCTTCATGAAGCAGAAAGTTCTCATAACTGCGCGTAATCAAATACGATACTTACCATACTACAAAATTGTTGGATATCACGCGGCATCCATATCTCTTGAAGACATACTCCGTATACCATAACCCTAACGTTACTCTATTTGGAGAAGAAATGGAAAAACGTAGAGAACCAAACCCCTATTCAGCAACTCCTAGGACAAGGACGGACGCAAATGGCGATCCGGTGGCACCGAAGAAAGAATCCAATCCCGGATCGACTCAGAAAGAGCATATCGCCCGTCCTCCCGGATTTGTTCTTAGGCCACCTGTGGATCCCCAGAAGAAGCGGGATGAAGAAAACCGTCAAACACAAAGTATCCCCAAGGTTACGCACGCAAATGGCGATCCGGTAGCACCGAAGACGAAGCCCAATGCTGGATCGAAAGAGTATATCGCACGTCCTCCTAGATTTGTTCTTAGACCACCTGTGGATCCCAAGCAGAAACGGGATGAAGAAAAACATAAAGCACAAGCTATCCCCAAGGTTACGCCAATCTCTAGACATTCTCCGTCGACTGAAACAGCGAGAAGTGGGAAGGAGGAGCGAAAGGCAGCATCTAGAGCGGCGGAAAGTACTCAATCTCTTCCTCGCAAGGAGCGCTATTCATCGCCCGCACCAAAGGAACAACCACCAGCACCAAGTCTCAGAAATATCAATACCCGGACTACATCCAGCGCTAGCGATTCTAAATATGTCCCGCGGGATAGATCAAACAGACATCGCTCACACAGGGTGGAAGAACAACAACAACACGACGATCGTTTGGAAAAGGAGAGGATTGCGTTGGAAGAACAACAACAACAACAACACGACGATCGTTTGGAAAAGGAGAGGATTGCGTTGGAAGAACAGGTTCGTGTGGAGAAGAGAAGAATATCTGAAATCGCAGAATTGCGACGCCAGAACGAAGAACTGAAACTTCAGAACGCAGAAATACGGCGAGACAGAGATAAGGACAGGGATCGACGCCAAGGAGCAGCACGAAGTTCATACAGAGCTGAAAGAGATCCTCCTCCACGAGCGGCTCCAAAGGCACGTACAAATTATGTACGTGAAAGTCTCGAGAATTCGGTAAGATACGACTCAAGTCAGTATTGGGGTCACAATGCCTAGACTTCTTGCCACTTTGAATATCGAGACAGATGTCCTATGTCTTATGTCACAAGGAGATTATACACTAGGCTTTGGATGAAACTTGGCGAAGTTTTCATGCATAATTTGTGTTTTTGTGATCTTGAAAGCACATATTTGAGGGATTTTGGGCTTTCCTTGGAAGGATCTGCGTTTGCTTTTGATACTGGTTAATGAGCTTCCGGTCCAGTTGTAGATCGCCTTGTTCATAAAGCATGTCTGTTGGATAGTGCTAATAATTTATTTCTTCTGCTCTATTAACGTGGATACTTGAAAGTGTCAAAGTTTGAGAAGCGATTTACATCGATGCATGTTTTGATATCAGCTATATATGCCACAGAGTTTCCATAATCTTTCCTCGTGTCGTGATTGTATGTACTATCAGTTTCTTGATTGACTTGCTGCATCGCACTCAGTAGAATAACCCTGAGTTATTCGGACCTCATCAGTGAGACCCGAAAGTGAATCTAAGTAGGTGACGGTGATGTGAAAGACGGTGTGATGTATAACTTATACTACGTAAGTATTGTTCCGAAATTGACTATTTCAAACCTGTCTATAAAATGAAAGTCACAAAAGAACTAAGTAGGCGGAAGGCAACTCAGAGTATACAACTGAACACATAAGGCAGTGCAAATGGATTCCGCCACATTCTACCACCCCAAAGCCTTCACTGACGGTTTTTTACTATGAGAAAAGAATGACTTCCTTTTCTGCTTCGTGGTACAAAGGAAGTCAAAGAACTTCGAATGATCGCATATAAAGTTCTATTTCGATAATCCCAAAATCCTAACCGTAATCGCCCAGAAAAATAGGGAAAGTATCCTGTCAATAAAGTGCGCATGTATGTTGTAGAGCTTCTGATTACCGTGGGAGCGGAGTTCGAAGATATTCCTTTACAAGACGACCAATTTCGGTGAATTGTTTATTTGTAAACCTAAACTTAGATGAGTGACTCGTAAATATTCGATATTCTCCAAAAAAAAGTGTAAATGAAGAGAGGAATTGTGATGCTGCAAAACAAGAGGTGAGAAAATTGGATGGGATTTGCAAGCGAATTGAGAAAAGTATATAACCTAAAATAAGTGCCATTTCCGTGTATGTTTAATTCTTTGAATGAAAATCCTCTCAATCCACGAATTAATAGATTCAACTTGAAACGAATGTACAAAACCAAATGAGTATCAGTCAGGTTATTGAGACCGGCGAAGACCAACCAGTAAATGCTATGCACCAACTCTCAAAATGGAATTTCTATCTGATATTCCACTTAGAACTACGTCTAGATAGAATTTGTGACCTATTGCTATCTTGGATAATATGAATTATAGCCATAAGTTTGGTTAGTTGCCTCTCTGTTCAAATTGCACCAGCTGCCAACATAAGTGGCGATCGCTTACAAAGTGGAAGAGAATAACTACCTACATGAGATGTAAGAATTTACTTGCTTAATATTGACTCCTCGATGGCAAAATGGGGTAGTGAACAGCGAGCTTGATTGCGTCATAGAAACTTGTGAATGCAGCACACAAAAGGTCCAGCCTGGGAAGAGCAGATGTGAAAATGATGCTGTCGAAGTCCGTCATATTATGTATCAAATACAGCTCGCATGCTGTACCATAGTTGATTTCTTTCCTTCATTGGTTCTAAGAACTGCGAGCTTGATACCGAGACCGTTACCAATTCCTGCAATGTTCCTAGATGTAGGCTTTCAAAAAAATGGGGGTCGATAGAAAAAGAAAAAGGTTCCTGGGAAACCGACACGGCGAGAAATTGAAAATGGAGAACTCAAAGATAGCAATAAAATTCATAGTATAAGCCATTGGGCCACCTACTTAAACCCGAACAGAGAACAACTGCCGACATGTGGTGATGAAGAATGAAATTGCGGGGCGCGGGGTATACTGTAAGGTGCGGGGTACGCGGGGTGCTGCATAGACTTTCGTCAACGTTGCATAAACCTTAATTCTAGATAATGTGCTAATAAATTCAGATGAGTTTAATACCTTTCTTGATCAAACCTAAATACTCTGTTTACGGATTTTACCTCACACTTAAATACCCATGCTTTTCCCATATTTATGTACTTTCGTCATCGCTATGCCTATTTCAGTAGCTCGCTATCCAAGGGGTTGCGGGGTAGATGGCTTTGTTGTTCGCAGAATATTGAATAGATACCAATAATGGGGTGAATCTACGTAGTTTGGACGATTAGTTTAGAATTCCTATTCTCAATTTTATTCACTCCCTTTTCTATCTCCTGTTACTTACCACTATTCAATATAAATATAAAAGGGTGAGTTTAGTTCGAAGACTACTACTGTTGTACATTTACGATTTCCAAGACTTGTATTGGAATGCCTTAAGCCGTCACCATGTACCCATTAGTTATTTTAGCTGCCCTGGTATCTGTTGCTCTCGGGCAAACATATAATTCATCATCTCCTGCAAATTTGACGGTCGAAACTCGAACTGGTGTGTTCGTCGGTAACCTCAACGACACCTATCCAGATGTCAGACAATTCAAATATATTCCCTATGCAAAAGTAAGTTCTATGGATTCTGAAATATAGACTTCGGATCGTTGGGTTGCATTCATTATCTACATAACTTCAAGAGCATCAACTTATGACTCGTAGGCACCTGTTGGTCCGAAACGATGGACTTACCCAGAGAAATTAGACAACTCAACCACTAAATATGATTCTACAACTTTCGGTCCTTCCTGCTCGCAATATGTTTCAGCAATACCCACAGCATGGAACTTGAATATCACTGGTAATCTTATTGTGAATTACGGTGAAAGTCTTATGGCCGGGCAGGTAGCTCAAAATTCTGCCGAAGACTGCCTCTCCCTCGCTATTTGGACCCCGGCCAACGCATCTGCGAATGATGGGCTCCCTGTCATGCTTTTTATGACCGGAGGTGGTTTTGTTACCGGAGGGGTCAATATCCCAACACAATTACCAGCTAATTGGGTACACCGCTCCCAGAAGCACATCGTTGTCACAATCAACTATCGAGTCAATACCCTTGGGTTCCCGAATGCGCGTGGTCTCAAGGAGAACAACTTCGGACTGCAAGATCAACGTATGGCCGTCGAATGGGTAGCCCAAAATATTGCCAATTTTGGCGGCGACCCATCCAAAATTACTTTATGGGGGCAGTCTGCGGGAAGCCGTTCCACCAATATGTATTTATTCGCTTGGGCTAAAGATCCCATTGTCCGAGCCTCAGTCAGTAGCTCAGGCGTTGCGATCGGTCGGACCTCAAGTAACACCGATGCAGCCGGTACAAACTTCACATTCGTAGCAAAGTCACTTGGCTGCGACTTTAGCGATGGGACACTCGAACTCGAATGCATGCGTCGTGTTCCCATGCCACGAATCGAGAATTTTGTGGGCCAGTATCAAGATAATGCAACATTGGTTAACGCTTCACAGCCAGCAATCGCCTTCACGCCTGTAGGTACGTTTTGCTCCACCCAATTCACTGAACAAAAGCTGACAAGTCTGATATAGCTGATGGAAAACTGGTCTTCACTCAAGACCAATACCAAAGTCTCTACGCCAACGGATCAATCGCCCAGATCCCCACAATTTTAGGAACCACCGCACGCGAATATTCCACTCTGATTTCCTATCCCATTAAAAACTACACAGCCGGCCCATATGAAGCAGGCGTCATATCCGGTACCGTGGCTACCGTTTGCGCCACATATAATACCAGCATCTTGCGCGAGAAAGCAAATCTACCAACTTACCGATACCAGTGGGCTGGAAACTTCACCAACATCTCACCTGTGCCTTGGTTCGGGGCTTATCATTACTCAGATTTGTATATGTTTTATGGCACTTACCTGATTGCACCTGGAGAGATCACCGATTTAGAAGTGCAGACATCGGAGAAGATGCAGGACTTGCTATATGAGTTCGTCGCTGATCCTACTTCTCTTCCTGCAAATGGATGGCCGACGTACGAAGCGAGTGGTGAAAATGGGGGTACGTTAGCGAGGTTTGGTGCTGATGGTGAGGCTTTGCAATTGGTTAATGGAAACGAAGTTGAGGGTGTATGTCATATTGCGGGAGCAGTTTATGATTCAACGCCGTAATTATTCCGGATGTAGGGAAATACTTAGGATCAAGGAGAAAGGGAGTAATTGCATAAATAGCCAAGGATTAGGTCACATAATTCATGTCGACACTAGGATTACATCAAATATACTGGCTCCTTCTCATTTGCGTCCATCTAACCCTGGCCAACTTTTATGAAGTATCCATGCCGCATAACTCGACATTTCGAATGAAAATCGTAATCATGGTCTGAAAGCAAGATACTCCGCCCTAAGCGACATGCTTGCTGGACTCACTATTACGCAGGTCAGTACTCCGTACCAAGCATTGAATCGTTGAATCATTTTCAGAGATAACTCACTCTTCCCCGAGGGTGCAACTCCCGGATTTATCAGCGCATTAAAAGTTTGAGTATATACGTTATATACGTCTGGCTGGATCGCTCTCCCGATCTGCAAATTCCGCGAAATATACGCTACGGCAAGCTGCCGGTAATTATTTGCAGCTATCTGGCGAGCATTCATGAAGAGCTGAACCCAATTCTTGAATGCTCTTGCCCACGAATTATTGTAATCAGCACCAGGGCGCTCTGCACCAGCGGGGAGGGCTGCATCAAATGCCACACTGAAGGCGTGAGATTTCGTTAGCTTCTCTTAATTGCTCAGTTGGGGTGTGGATCAACATACAACCATGCAATAAATCGAGCAACAACGCTTTCGAATGCACCATGAACATCGTTACGATTCATGTATTCGTATACTAAAGCAAGATCGCGAAGCTTTAGATATACATCACTCCATGACCCCGCGATTTCCGGATAGCTGTCAGGCTGTAAGAGCCCTCCGGCAAAGAGAAGCTGTAGTGGTATATTAGTATCTGCTACTGAGGTTTGGATCTGAGAATAGGGGTATTTACTCTGTTTTTCATCGTGTTCAATGACCCTTCAAGAATGAATAGTTCCTCAAATCGGGGAACCCCATTATCGACAGGTATTCCGAAATTCGGTGGGTTACCAAGTTGTATTGACCACCATGTGAGTTGACCAACAAGGTCCTGAATTGCTTCGCGGCCGTTGACATCGGACTCGAAAGTATTCACCATGGAGCTGCAGTCAATGATATTTTCTTGAAGTACCCATCCCATAAAGCTTTTCAGAAAGTGAATCTCGAATACGTGTTCGGCTATTATACTTCAGTCGTGTTTAGACCCCGAGGAGAAAGAAATTTATCTTACTATGATATGACTTCACAATAACGTTGCCATTTCCATCAATCGCTGTTTGGCGTGCTGGGAATGCCACCAAGTTCCAACTGCAAAGACTGAAAGGAGAAGGGTTGATATTAAGCGAAACCATTTGTATATCAAGGAACTTTACGATGTTCAGGGATTCGGCCCCAACATTAAGGATCTGGTTGCCGGGTGAAGTTGGTGGGTATGGGGCATTGGCAGTGCTCCACGCGAAATCACACCCTTCATTGTTGAGAAGCGAGTAATCTCTAATATACCGTTTATCTAGAAATCCACGTTTTTCGTAATCCCCATCGAACTCATTGTCGTCATCGATGACTGGGTAGTCGTCTTTGATTCCTGTAGCACATGTATCGTCGCAGTTAAGTCCTACTGCTCTACCTAATATTGCAGCACTAGCCGCAGCTGAAAAGCTGCATTCTAAGGATGATGATGTGGTTGAAGATGTTGTCGAAGTTGGCGTGGGTGTGGTTGTAATTGTTGTTAGTGTTCCACCTACTGTCAGTGCAGTGGTTATGCCATTCCCGCTATTTCCGTTGCCACTGTTCAAAGTCGCGAATAAGAAAGCTAGGAATCCACCTACTCCGAGAATAGTTGTCCCAATCAGGGCGATGGTGGAAGTAGCTACGGTTGCATCGGTTGCTTCCGCCACTGAAGCATTTGAAACAGCTTCCTCCGCTTCATTCACTGTATAGTACGTCAGCAATGCTAGGAGGTGGTTATATATCGAGATATTAGCGTACCATCTTCTGCTAGTTCGTCTGTTTCTCTACTCAACTCAAGCTTTTGGGATTAGCATTGCTTGCATTTTCCAGAGTTTGTTCGACATACCAAAGGAATCTCATCCTCAGCTGGTCCTGATGATGCCCCTGACGCTAAATTAGTCGCTGCATTCTGTGCCGATGTCCTTAGGTCTCCACCAATCAATCTCAATCGAAGGACTTTATCAGATATTAGCATTGACGTTTTGCCTGAAAGATTTCTGCTCACTTTTTGGTGGCCCTTGCTGTTGAATTTGGGTCTGAGCCTCGGTGGCTGTGAGTGACCGTAGTTTCAAGCGTAGGTGTAGAGCTCTAGAATTACCCGACCCGCCGGATTCATTTTGGATAGCGCTTTGCCATTGTTGAAGCAGGTCGTTGATGCTGTTCATGATATCTTGAGCTTCTAATAGCAAAGAAAGGATATCTGCTGCACTCAAGGTTGGCAGAGGTGTTGGTGTGCTAGTGGCTGACGCGCTCGTTGTCGTAGTGGGCGGTACAAAATCCTCGTTAACATAGAGGTTCATAGCATCTTGACCACCGCATATCTCTGAGATGTTCCCAGAGCAGCTCATAAAGCAGTTGCTATCGTCTGCTGGTCGGAAAACCCTCAGGGTATCACCGAAATAGCATTCGTCGCCGTACTCAACAGCAGCATACTTGTGGCTACCGGCAAGGCGAACGCATTCCTCTACCGTCATGCCCCCGGAATTTACGATTTGTGTGTCAAGTACGCGGTAAGTTACATCGTCCACAATGCACGAGTTCGAGACAAAATTCCCAACTCGTTCCACGGAAGTTGCTATTGGAATACAGCCGCCTGCAGACGTGCAGAGCCAATCATTGGGACAGCAGCCATCGCCACAACATTGGGTGTCGAGACCGCAAAGTAGATGGGTCTCGTTGTTCGAAGTCGGACAACAGGAATCCCCGAAATTGTATGATCCACAACGATCACCACACACGAATTGCCCTTCGCCACAGTCCTGTCCAGGTGGTGTGCAGTCAGTTCCAATTGGAGTACACTTTCCATCGGGACAGCAAATCTGATTTCCTAGACATGCATTGGCACTTTGAGGATCGCAACAATTCAATCC
>JWJA01005168.1:0-17696 GCA_000812885.1 Lanzia echinophila
TCTGGCTCCTCACTTCTCTCTCATTTAATCAACGTACTTCCCACCACCACCACTACCACCTCCCAACCAACTAAATGTCTTTTTCTTGCCACCCCCATTCCCATTCACGCTCCTCTTCTCGCTGGAATTCGGTGGGTAAGCGCCACCTACGCCGCCGCCATAATCAACGCTTGCTGTCCTTGTGCTTGCTGGTCGAGTATTCTGTTTTAGAGACGCGCCGCCATTGCCGTATTCCGTGCCTATTCCATTTTGGTTCATGGGTACGGGTGCTCCAATGGGACCGGATGAGGGATACATTTGAGGACTTTGATCGGCGGGTTGCTGATTGTGTGATGATGTGGGTGCTGAGGAGGTGGACGTCGTCTTGAAGGGTTCGGATGCTGAGAAGAGATCCCCGGATTTGATGGCGTCTTGCCAGACGTCGAATGATTTCTTTGGGGGAGTTAGTTATGGGTTTTATATGCAGAGGCGTAGTGAATTGTTGGGGGGATGGGTGAAGAAAGCGGGGGAGAGGGAATCTTTAAAACGAACCTTGTAATCTTTCTCGGCCAGCTTAATCTCATATTGACATTTCTCCAACTCTTGTTTGTACCAAGTATCGAGTGCCATAAGAATCGAATCGCTCAAAGCACTAACATTATTAAACAGTGCCTTTGTATCCAATGCCACTGCATGTAGCTTGCCATTGACATCCGTGTAATCAGGGTGGCTATCGAATGCCGGAAACTATTTTCCCATTAGCATCTGATCAATTGCACAATCCTATTTCCATTTCCCCTTCTCAAATCTTCTAATTGGTTTTCCCAAGGCTCAGAATTCCCAATTGGTTCAGAATAGAAGATGATAGAGTGAAAAGAAGGAAAGAAAATTACAAACCTCATTAATACTTTGAATCTGCTCCTCTGTACTAACAATCAATCCCTCAAAACTACTCTTAGTCTTCTGACTCCTCTGATCCAAATAGGCGCGCTCATTTTCATAAATCGTCTTGATCTGATTGCGTCTCTTATGCAGAGCTTGAATGCGCTCAATGCTATCATGCAATTGACTTTTTGGGGATTCGCTGGGTTCGGGAATGGAAGATGGATGGGCCATATTATTTGGACGATCGAGATCGTTATCGCTATTAGAGGAGGAATTGTTAGATTCAGTTTTCGATTGGGTTTTGGTAATGAGTGTTCGACTTGGGGGCGACGGTGGTCGAAGTGTATATTTGTTGCGTGGCATGGTGATTATACACATGTAATTGACAATGCAATTCTTTACTTTGAGATGAAAAGAAGAGAGAGAGAAAAGGCAAGGCAAGTATGTAAATTGGAATAAAGTGAACAACAACTACTTACTATGGTGGAGATGGAGGGGTCATTTTCTTTTTAAATTGACCGAGTTATTCAATTATCGTCCCTTTTTCTTTTTTCCTTTTTTTCAAAGGTGAAAAGTGAATATAATGATAATGAATTTAATTAATGTCACTCAACTTTTCGGCGCGCGCGCAAAGAAAACGAAAATATTCCAAAAAAGAATTGTCTTAAGGCAAGCAAGCAAGTTAAAAAAATGCCCGATGTTCAAAATATGGAATGAATGGGGATAAGGAAGAAAAAGAAAAAACAAAATGCAATATATTATTCTTTTTTTTACTTACAAACAGCTCAGCTTATTGGGAATTGGGAGTTGACAAGCATTAAAGCTCTTGCAGAAAAATGATAAAAGATCAAATAATAGATAAACATGTGGCTGGGAATTCCTTTTTATTCAAATCCACTTTATATATTAAATTGATTGGATATTAATTATTATTTACCAGATAAAACTCGGGGATTACGGGATTATTATGGTATTTTTTACCTAGGTAGTATTTACCGTCGTCGTAATTAACTAATGTAGGAACACGCTGTGTATGTGGTACTTTTTAGGAAGAGTTACTTTATGGGCCGATGCGTTATTATGTATTTATGCCCCATCTTTCTGTTACTTCTTCCCCAGCCTTCACATTTTCTAAGTACTTCGTATGTTCTCTTATGGATTAGTTGAATCAAGTAATTCGTAATCCTCATTCGTATCGATCAATCCATCTAGATATGATACCGATCTCTACTGTATATGTTTATCTCATCTCATCTCTCATCTCATCAGCATGGCGCAAAAGTTAATTAAGACATCCATCCATCCATCCATCCAAGTACCTATGTACGTACCCAGCCTTGGAAGATCAAATCCCCGTTTCCTATCCTGTACCCCTATCGATAACGGTATCGGACATACATACTCGTACAAAAAGCCCCAGCCCAGTCCAGCCCTCAAATATCATAATTGTGGCTGTATTTCCGTATATTCTTCTAGACCATCTATCTTACGTTACGCTATTGCTTAGTTGTATAACTACATGAATAATGCTGAGGTACCAGTAAATCGGAGTGGCTTTTTGGGTCATTGGTTATTGGTCATTGGGTATATGTGCAGTAAGTAGTATGTACGACTTGGCCGACGTTTCGTTTCAAGATTTCCTTCTACATCTTATAAGGAATTTTTCATTGAAGGAAAAAGAAAAAGTAAAGGGTGCAGTGCAGTGCGTGTTATTAAGCAAATCCTTCCTTCCAATTACTTGCTTACTTTCATTACAAAATGCAAGATAGAATTCATTTTCAAAAGCAAAGTCTACCTACCTACCTACCTACCAAATAATAATCAGCCAGTCCAGTACCCGCCCATGCTGCATACACATAACACCGAGTAGGAAAAACGAAGTCAAATCAAATTCCACCTACCCCAGAATCCCAAACGATCAAACGAAACCGCCCCAGCCCAATTCCGGAACTTGTGTGTCCCTGTACCTATAATATTCTGCGCATGCTGGCCATACATTTGCATTTTGCATTTGCATCTTGTAATCTGTAATATATCAGAATTTACCCCCCTCTCCCTCATTTTCTCGGGATCTTGCTTGCTGATTAGAGTCATGCCTATTGTAGTAATAGTAGTAGTAATAGTAGTGTGCGAGGAAAATGGCTAGCGTATTATATATGAGATACTTTATCGGGCATATGATATCTTCAAACAAATTCAATCCCCAGCTCTTGCAAGAGGATATTCCGCATGATATACTCCCGAAAGCCCGGGCTCGAATTGCGATATTGATGCGTAGGAATTGTGTGCTTGGCTACATACATGAAAGGAGGGAGATCTATCGAACCGACTATATAGCATATATATTAGATTATCAGCACATGTCTTAAATTTCCATTGCTCGAACCAGGACAACGGTTCCTGTTCCCGGGTATGATCTGGAGTGGAGTAGAAAATGGATCGAGAGAGGCACCAGCTAGCAAGCAAGCTATTGCTGACTCAATCTCTGGCTTCAAAATATAAGTCACCCCAATCCAATTCAGATCAGAATAATACTCAGGATCCAATATTGCAAGTGTTTGTTGATCGTTCGTTCACGAGAAACCGATTGATAATCTGCTGGCTGTTTGGAATTTTGACTGTTCTGGTTCTGGTATTTGTTCCTTAAACAGGTATTAGATATGACATATGAGGTATGAGCTGCACTCAAACATTTCTATGGTATGGTCTTGTCCAAGGCAGGTCGATTAGAAAGCAGTGCATTCCAACCATTATACACAAATGGTGTCGAGAATTTCACTACCTGTGACTGCCCCAAAATTTGTAATCTCATCTACGTATCAAAATTGGCGGTTAATGGGGAGGGAGTGCAAAGTTGAATCGCCGTTATGAAAGGACTGATAGGTTAGATAAGAGGATTAGGTATCTTTGCACTCTGCTTGGCTTTGATATTGCCATGAGATAAAATGTTGCATTAACGCGCTGAAGTACATAAAGCAGACACCTCTCATTCTCATAATCCAAATACCACTAGCAACTACGTGATCCCTGATAAACCGAAATCAAAATAAGAAATCAAAAGATTGTAGAAATGAATTATGAAAATATTGCTAATCCTCCATTAACAAGTTACTACACCCAATCCCAATCAGATGGTTCAGATTCTGGGTCGCTGATGCTGCTTTCGTATTGGACTTCCGCAGGGTATATTGCATACTCATCGTAAGAATAAGAATTGCCTTGTCTGGCAGTTAGAAATTTCGCGCGATCATTGTAACGTGATGTAGTTAGAAGTTTCGCGCGATCATTGTAACGTGATGCATGCTCCATCGAAGACGCGGTTGTCTCATCCTCCACGTATGGCCTGTATACGAGGTTTAACTGCCCCTTGCGTGTAAGTTCTGGTGGTATCTCGCTTCGAGCTCCCCGTTGCAGCAACACGTCTGAAGTATTGGTGCGAAAACATCTCCAAGAAAGTATACGTGCCGTTTCTCCAGAGCCCGCCGCTTCGACGTTGACATCTGCACCTTCGTTGATAAGAAATTCAACGAAAGACGCCTTGCCCGCCATCGCTGCATACATCATCGCAGTATAACCATGTCTGTCATACATGTTCAAAAAGTTTTGCTTGGCTTCCTGCATCGTACAATCCTTGGTATTTAAGCCTGGCATATTGGAGAAGACTTCTTGTCGAATGACTGTACGTGCAAGCGCACACAATCCAACATCGGCCAGAGTGTGAAGCAGAAGGTGCGGAACCCTACGCTCTGGAACAAAAAAGCGGACATTCTTTGGCAAACATAAACGATAGGCGTCGCCGCCATGTTCTGCGACAGCTCGTGAATAAGCATACCACCGATCGCGAGCAGTTGAATCGCCAAGTTGTAGTAGAGGTAAGGAATGGTCCCAGGACGTCTTATCCAAGGACACCGCATGTTTAACCCAATGATGAGCTGCATACTCAAAATACCAGTGCTTGACATCCCACCAATAATACCATTCCTTATAGCCCGGAGTGCCGCCGGACCCCTGTACCGTGCGAACGTAGTCCAGCTTTCTCTTTAGATTGAAGGACAAATAATTAACGCATCGAGTGGCTATCATTTCATTTGCTTCATATGCTGTAATCCGAAAGCCTTCGGGAACATCGTCGCCATCGGATAAGAAGTAGTCTTTGAGGGACTGATGGACCATGTAAACATTTTCGCCATCTTTGTCCACAACCAACAAGTCGCCACAGTATCCAACATAATCAAGCACCTTCTGCCTTTTCTTCTTCTTGTTCTTCATTTTATACTTGCGCGATACCGGTGCCTTGATGATAAAGTATAGTTCCAGTAGTTTCAGAGGACGTACTGCCATAACTACCCATTTTAGCACCAAAAGAGCTATTCTGCGTCTCTCACTTTCTATTTCCCTCCTATATCCTTTCCCAATATTCTGAAGCATGCAGGCATACATATCAGGCAATCCTATCGGTAAGTCCTCAAGCGCATCAAGAACCTCGACCGGACTTAGCGTTGATACCATCCGCATTGCGAAACCTGCCCACAAGAACGTCCCCCCAGCTTTAGATATAATATATTGCTCTACTTCTTCTCGCCAACTTGGATCCTGACCGCGGAAATCTTCATCCATTCTAGCTTTGACGAACACCTCCAAGTCGCCATGAATTTCCCCATTCAATCTAATCCGGGCGGCAGATGAGATGCGGCGTTCCAAAAAGTCTGGTTCTCTGCTTGCCAGAAGAACTTTAAATTTCTTTCTATGGCGCTTTAGAGTAGCTTCAGACAAAAGCTGCTTGATGTCGGAAATGAGAAGTTTTGCCGAGTCCGCCCCGCATTCATCAAGAGCATCTAAAACACAGTATACATTCGAATGCCTCAACAGATCTTCTAACATATTAACGAAGATGATCCAAAGTCCCGCGAAATCTTGTAAGAGACTTTCCCCCTTTTTTTCGTATTCCGAGGTAAAGTGTTTCATCGTCTCCGGTCTCTGATCAAGAATGCGATACATCATGCCTCGAACCAAGTCGGTGGGTGTGTTGCGGCCTTTGATCTTGGCGTCGCAATAGAAGTCAATTACGATTTTGCCCTTCGATTGAAAATGCTGAGCAAGGAAGATCGATAGGTAGGTCTTCCCACTACCCGGCCCACCGGATAGCCAGAGCATAGGAAAATCATCCGCCAGCCACTGTTCAAATAGCTTGTCTGTGAGTATCCATTTACAAGTCCCTTGGACTATTTGACCCCTCAACTGCAAGTGCCTTTTTCGATCTGCAAATGGATCGGTGACGTAGAGTGCACGGCGATAATATTTTGATCCGGGCGAAGACTTTTCTAGTTCGAGCTGTTACATGATGACTCATGACCGCACTTTGAACACTTACCTTTGGCAACTAACTCGTAACTATCGCCAATGTGGACAGTACTAGATCCCGCAATTTGGGGATTTAGAACGGTATGGCTGCCACCGCGCAGAATATGGTGTGGTGGCTCCATGTTGAATCCGAGTTTGATTTGAGACAATACCAGTAAAGAGTGTATCATATACCTGCCTGGTAGCCTTTTAAGAGTTCTAGAGATCTGAGATTAATGAGTCCACTTTATGGCGCCTCGTCTGCTATTGCATAATTAGTACTACACAGCAATATCCCGCCAATATATGCTGATCGACGTGGTCAGCAATGATACGGCACAACGTCCTTGGAATTAACTTTGCATGACTATACAGCTGGGCGAGTGTAAAGGCAGTGAAACGGTGGGTCGCACGGCAACGTCCTTGGAATTAACACTGTTGACCATACAGCTGGACGAGCCTGAAAGGCAGTGCAACCGTGGGTCACACGGCAACGCCCTTTCATAGCAAGAGCCAATTGAATTTGCCAAGACGAAAACTGTTGCATATGCAGCAATATAGGCATCAAGACCATTTCTCTGCAAATATCAGTCCACATTCTCACACCGAAAGTCTGTAAACTGAAGCCGCACCGTGGTTAACTATCGATCTCGAAGACTTTATCACCAACGGCATCAACAAGCATAATCTCCCCGAAAAATACTTCAATGGAGCCAGCCAGCTTTGCTATCGGGGTGGCAGGTCTATCGACCGCCTTCTCGGCATGCCTCGATTGCTTCGAACGTATACAATTTGCTCGCAGCTTCGGAGATGACTATGGCAACTGTCTATTGAGGTAAGCCGCCCACAGAAGATACTTTTCCTTCACCCATCAGAGCAGGCTAGGTTTTGTCTATCTGCGTTTCATAACGCATCGCACTTCTAATCCAACACATAATTGACCCATTTTAGGCTCGATCTTGCACAATTACGGATGACTCGATGGGGAGCATCATTAGGGATCGATGGAGAGGCGCCACGCTTGACAGCAGATCGGATCTCGGCAGATATTAAAGAGTTTGAGATTGCCAAGGAACTTCTAGGTGAAATCGAGGGGCACTTCAAGACCGCCCAGGAAATATCCTCCAAGTACAAGGGTACGAAGGATCATTTAACGTTCGACGCAAACAAAGATCTGAAGGAGCAATTCAAAGAGCTTCATATCACGATCCGCAGTATTTCGCAGGCGCGACAGAAAAAGGCGAACATCGGCCAGAAGATCAAGTGGGCGCTCTATCAGAAAGCAAAGTTCGAATCGATGCTCGAGGACCTGGAAGAAAGCGTGGAGAAATTGGTAGAGCTGTTTCCAGTAAGACCAGTGAAAGAAAGACAAGAAGTGCTCTGCAAACAGGAGGTCGGCATGGTGAAGGATGATGGTGCATTGGATTTGCTGAAGAAATATGGGGGCAAGGATGAGTTGCTTATGAATTCTCTAGTACAAGAGCAACAGGCGAGAGGGCATATTTTCAAGGACGGAGATTTTAGTGGCGGCGCACGCGTCCAGGCTGGCGATAAAAATAGTGCCGGGAGAGAAAGTAGAGGCCACTATTACAGTGGCTTCAAAGCGAGGGACAGTGCAGAAGTACACCTCGGGAACGTGAACAATTGAGGAAAAGGGTTATGTTCGGCAGGGTGAACAATGCATGAGATTGGTCGTAAATCCAAAATAAGAATTTCACGATTGTTCAAGTCTAAATGCCTTGAGGCCTTCAAACCCCACGTCGGTAGTCCAGCCCCAAACGACTGCATAGTGTCTGGCTAGGAGTAACCATTCCTCAACTTCGTCTAGGCCCTCCAAGCTGTTCACTCTCTCCCTTTCATCATTCACAACCCAACGAGCCCAGATATCCTCTATACTCACAGCATTCTTTCCACCAGCCGCAAGCCCGAACCCGAGATTTGCTAGCCTACTACGCTGATCCTCCAAAGTCTTGTACTTTTGTACTGTGGGCATAACGATACCTCTCGATGCCAGATTTTCGACCATCATTTGTCCGAATGCATCGTGGACACCGATTGGCTCGTAAAGAATAATTCCGACATTAGAGATCCTGTCCTTGAACCAGTTTATCACATTTTCTGCGACATCGACATCCAGGTAACATAAGCAACATTCAGAGATGATTAATGTTGGAGCGTCACTCTTGATACTTTCAAATGACTCAAGGTTCTGTATTCTGGGTAATTGGCGGAGATCCAGAGGATGACATACATATCCAGCATCTATCTGATCGCTGGGAGCATGACTGAATCCCCATTCCATGTTTCCCTGAGGTCTGCGTGCTGCATCCTCTTGTATTTCGGCATCGCCCTGACCTCTGTGAAATAAGGTCTCCGTTCCTATGAGAGTCGAGTGGTTTTGTTCTACTAGGCGATATTTGGCAGCGCATACAGTGGGGAAGTCAAATTCATGATATATAACATTCGTATGTAGACCTCGCGCCCGAAGCCGGAAATAGCGAGTATCTGTCCCTGCGCCCAACGATAGGATTTGTTTTGGTCCGGAAGAATTGTCTTTGTTTGACAGAAACGCATCGACTAGTAAATCTAAAGCTGTTGTGCGAGAATAAGTTCCTATCTCAAAGTTACATATTAGCTGATTCCAAAATATGTTAGTAAACTGCGTGTCAATGCAATACCCCCATTGCTTCGGCAAGGTGACGAAACCAACGAACCTCTGTTTATGATTGGTAGCCTTCGTGTACCACTTCCATTGACAAAATAGCGAGCAAAAGGATCATCGAGATATCCGAGAGAAACTGCACTGAGACGTGATACCGCCGCATCTGTATCTGTGCCCTGGATAGCATTGTCGCGTCGGGCGGAGCTAGTTTCTGAATGAGAATTGAAAGGATCACGGAGACCTTGACCTCTACCCCTACCACGCGATCGAGATCCACCTCGTAATGAAAGAAGGTTAGGAATCTGTTGTGCAGACATTGTTTTGTTTAAAAAGTCGTTGAACTTGAAATCAAGATTGGTTTCCTCTCAAAAAGAGGGGTCAACGAGGCTAGCCTTACGAATATGTATTGGTCACGTGTGTAAAGTAGGTTTTGGGCATCAGCCTTGGGCCTGAGCTCTCAATCAACTTCAATCACCCCTAATAAAAAAGGGTTTCTTGATGGTACATTGCAACGTCAATATTGTAATGCATCGTACCACGGCATATACGATACAGGATCCTGAAGGTAATATATATTGTGGTACAATATCGAACCATTCCTTCTCAGCCGACGATATACAAAACGCAACACAATTCAGCCTTAGAGTCATAAGCAGCCATATCCTAAGATTGCTTCGACATTACTTGCATTCAAACATGTATTTGCATGGGACTGAGGTTAATGAATGGTGTGACATTTATGGGAGTACAGTTGAATCTTCAATGATATTATGAAAGCTGATGCCAGAGCTTGGTGGCTGTCAAATCTAGAACTCCCGTACACTCAAAAACGTGAAGCTGTCAAGAAGGAAATGAAATGCCGAAATATCGGTAGGTATTTGGTACCTCCTAGTATGTTCGAGGCCTAGATAGAGCTACAACTATTTTAAACTACTGTATCAGACTATCTTGGCATAGTTCATCCTGAATCATCCACCATGCCAAATGGAACGGTCGGCCAATTTCCCCCTTTTCCCCCACCATCACCCAACATTCCAAAGTTCCAATTGATTCATTTAACTAACATTTGCTTCAGAATTGTGGAATGCTCCATCACCACAGAATGGCAATGTTCAAGTGTAAGCTGTTCTCGATGCAAATACTGTAATCGATAACATGAAGGGCAAAAAGGAGCAATGGAGCAATCAGGAGCTTAGAAGTGAGAATCTGTGATAGAAGGGGAAGCGAGATGCCGCACACACACCCTGTTAGAACTATCATCACTCGATTTGTGGATTCCAAAATCGGAGCTATGGATATCAATCAGGAAGTCAAGACTCAAAAGAGAACAAATTATGACAAGGGTTCGAAGATCAATTTAACTAAACTTACCCTTTTTATTTTACGCTAAGCTTTATACATTGAAATTACCTTACCAGGTAATTTAACTTTTCTGCGGACATGATTCTTATCATTGGTAGATCTCTACATCAAAATTCCCGTTCTGCATTAGTGTCAGGTACACCGAATGTGGCTTTTAAGAATAGCCAATAATTACATCTAACCGTTGTAAAAATCGGCACTGAAATGCCTATTTAGGAATGAAAAGCATGGATCCTAATCATGTAATTTCCCATGCCGCAAGTGCGAAAAAACCTGGAGATGAGAAAATGGGAAAGAAAGCGTTGATCAACCATTGAACAGGCTTCTGGGTCTGTGACCACCTTCAACTGCAAATACTGTACCCACAGGTCCACTACAGGACTATCCTCTCCCACCTTTGCTTCCTTCATCTTTATCCTCGTCCTCGTCCTTCCGCTTCTCTTCAGTATTTCGTATCCACAATCGTTTTTAGGCTGCTTGTCGCGCCATTGCACTCTTTATTTGCGAAACTGAACCACGCTCATTTCAGAAAGTTATAAAGATTTCGATACAAATTTTCAGTTAGAAAAAAACACTTCATTTGCGCACTAAAGCTGGAGCATCCCGAGGGCTTTCGAAAACGTTGATATTTGGGCAACAGCAGGTGCGACATCATACACAATGAAATTTTTGGATATCCAATTCGCAGTTGGCGCGGCGATAGCTGTGATGTTAGTCCCTTGCGATGCAAAACATGGTTTTGGTTCTTCGCGTTTGGAAATTCTAGAAAAGCGACATTTACATAAAAAGGGCCATACATCACCACGAGCTGAACATTCGGGGGATGTTATACAAAAGCGTGGGCAATGCACTTTTCCGACGAATGCTGGACTCGTCGCTGTCACCCCCGGTTCTAGCAATGCCGGGTGGGCAATGAGTCCCGACGAGTCTTGCAGCCCAGGCTCATATTGTCCATATGCTTGCCCTCCGGGTGAAGTTATGGCACAGTGGAACCCATTGGCCACTGCATATGTGTATCCCTTGTCAATGGTATGTAATATGGTGTTGAATAAGTGACCTACGCTTACTGTCGACAGGATGGAGGGTTATATTGCGATTCTAATGGAGAGATTAGCAAGCCATTCCCTAGCGAACCCTATTGCGTATCAGGATCCGGTACTGTAGCCGTTGTAAATGAATGCGGTGGAAAGGTGCCATTCTGTCAAACGGTGCTACCTGGAAATGAAGCAATGTTGATCCCGACCGAAGTCGACAAGTCTTCTCAGTTATCAGTACCAAGTATAAGCTACTGGTTGAGTACTGCTTCCCAGTATGTATATCGGCACAATATGTTTTAAGCTTTGGAAACTGATTATACGCAGCTTTTATGTCAGCGCTCCGGGCATCTCTACAACCGACGCGTGTATTTGGGGTGATGAATCGCAAGCTACCGGAAACTGGGCCCCATATGTTGTGGGTGCAAACACAGATGCGAATGGTGAGACCTTTGTCAAGGCTGGATGGAACCCCATCTGGACCGCATCTTCGCTATCAACGACAATGCCGGCTTTCGGTATAAAGATCGAATGTCCAGACTCTAACTGCATCAACACATGCTCAATCGACCCATCGACTGATGGAATCGGCGGAGTCAACAGCCCCATTCAATCAACTGGCGCTGGAGGAGCTAGCTTTTGTGTTGTTACTGTTCCTTCAGGCTCGACAGCTAACATAGTGGTTTTTGAGAATGGCGATTCCAGCAGTTCTGGCAGTGTGTCCTCATCCCAGGCTACCCCTAGTAGTACTTCTACCTCGTCTTCGCCTTCCGCGACTCCAACATCATCTTCTATAGTGTCCACAACCTCCAGCTCATCCTCTTCAACACCCACAGCCTCCACCAGCTCATATTCATCAACATCTATAAGCACTTCTTCATTGTCATTAGCTACCTCATCTTCTTTCGTCCCTTTAACGTCAAAAACGTTGAGCTCGACATCCATTCTTTACAGTCTCACTTCGAGCGCTGTCACAAGACCCGCTCATGCTACTATTAGCAATGCTGCCCACATCCTCTTACAGAATGCAACTTCGATTTCGGCAGCTGGAAATACGCTTGCTGTATCATCTACGAAAGCTGCAACTGGTAGCCCGATTACAGACGCCAGCGGAGCAGCAGCAACATCGGCAAGTAAGAAAAAGTCCGTTGCTGCTACGAATCAAGTATCGAATTCAATATTTGGTCTCGTCCTACTTCTCGCCATCGCCTGCTTCACATAAGCATTGCCGACCACAGCACATATCATTTTCTTCTTATATATCCTTCTTGTCTCTCGGACGTTTTACAAATGTATCGCTTTCTAATACGTCTGGAATACGTAACATCCACTACGACTCTAACTATGGTTACTTTACGGCTGTATACACTTCAATGTTTACTTACATACATTATACCCTCAATTTCTAATTCTTATTGATAATACTTATCCCCATGGACATGCCTTTTCCAACCACACTGTCAGATTCGATACACTATTTCGAATTAGATCACATTTCCTTGTTTCGATATATATATCTTATACCCCTTTCTCCTTTGTATTTTTTTCTTTTCCTACCATCTATATATTTACTATTTTATTGTCGCCATTTTTTATGTTTACCTTGGTGCTTTTGGATTGGAGAACATGGTGGTGGGCGGGGTGACTGTATTATTGTTTTCTTACGATTTATCCATGTGATTGATGCTCATATACGATTATTTCAGCTCAGGGTCGAGCTCTTCTAAAAATTTCTATTTTGGTGGTTAGGATGGAAGGATGGCATGGAGGAAGACCTTACATAATTTCTATTTGTATTTAGACTCTGGTACAGAGTTGGACTTGAAAAAGAATAGGGGTATCGGATGGGGGTTTGGTTGCGAGGAAGACAAAGGTTGCGGTGCACCAGCATGATTGGAGAGTTAGTAGGATATGGATCGAAAGGAGAGTTGTAGTCCTCAATGAGAGCTTCGATTTGCAGTATTTCTGTGTATTCTACTTGCTATTCCATGCCGGTAATTCAATGTGATTTCGATTCCATTCTATAAACATTTTGATGTATGGTGCCCTGTTCTGAAAGCATGTCTTGGGAGAATGCAAGTCGCAATTCTACGTTGACAGGTTCGGTTACCTCAAGCGGATTTGGCAGTCTCAAATCTTGGTGGTAGAGTCGGACTTTTGCGTATAACATATATACTTGCATGGTGCTGCTTATTATCATCATTGCTTTTCTCAACTGCGAATGCAGAATACATCCTTCTTTGTGATAGATTCCTTGAGCTCAATGCAAGAGATAATAGATCTTCGATGCAGCATACAAGAAGGCTTTCATTTAGACGATGCCAAGTACTTGGCCTCGCTCGTTTCGAAAGAGAGCTTTGTGGGCGCTTCTGCCAAGATATGCATGTTCTCTTTGATATTATCCCTTAACAGACTGTAACCATCAGCTCACCAATAGATATTGTGTCATACTTTCGAAGAATGGTATGTTAAATTTGAGGCATGGGATTCTTACTGGTGGATTCAACTTCTATGTTATCTACTGCTTTTGTACTTTCATAAATTTGATTGTTTTGTGAAAGGAGATGTCCAGCTATATTTGAGCCGTCCCTTCTCTCTGGTATTGGACATCCCTTCTAATACTATGTGAAGATCTCTTATCAAATTTGGCCATAATTGAGCATCTAGAAGTCAAGTTTTAACATATTGTTAGAGTATAACAACATTAGAACCTATAGAATTCCCGACATGATGTTTTTCGATTCCCGAAAGATAGCGAATGACATTGCCCTTATGCATATTTATGGTATTTTGATCTTGCCTTTCTGCTGCGCTAGCACACTCGACGCAATTTGTGATAGCGTCAAAAGTTTAGGCGCCTGCAAGGCAACCATCAGCATACCCACTATAGCAGCGACATACAGTAAACTGGATTTTTTTAAGGTAATTGACATCAATTACCTCAATAATTGAATGGAAACTCACAATATCTTTCTAGGTTGATAAATGCAAAACCAGATATAGCGGACGATATCCTTGCGGAGCATCGTTAAGAGGTGTCAAATACTGCACCGGCTGGACATGTGTTCCTGGTGCGTGATAGTCTAATATCCTTATATGCCGCTTGATCAATTCTTAATGATATTTGATCACTAGGAACTGTCAAAACCACAATTGACGTACCGACGGGTGTCAAGGTTGGCTCCAAACTCGTCGACCTTTGTCAAATGGCTAGGAGCAGTCTTCCTGGCATCGACAGTCTTGTTCAACAGTCTGCTGGGTATTGTAAATGTTTGCCAGAGGTATTTGACTTGGTTGATAAAGATACGGTTAAAGCTCTTGTTACAACACTTGATGTTGGTGCTGCTTCGGGAGATATTTTAGCAAAGTTTGGAAATGCTGAACAGGTCGGGACAAGATATCCATCTTCCAACTCGGCAACTAACGAGATGTAGTGTCTGATCGATAATCAATTCAATATCCAAGACAATAAAATGGGTCTTACAGATGGCAGTGGTGCCTTGGTCGAAACAAATACTCTGAAGATATTCACAGCGGCAGAGGTATTGGCTTGATCTACTTTATTGTGGTTCCTTTTCTCATAATTTTAATACTCAATGTTCAGTCTTGTTGTGTAGTTGGTGTCACTAACATCGATAGATTAACCTTGCAAGATATATTGCTTTTGCAGGAGCAGTATTACCATGCATTGCTGGAGCTTGCAATGAGCAAGCCATTGAAGGATGGTTCACTGATTATTTGACGGATTCGGAAAAAGGTATGGCTATACAACTTCAAAACTTTCTCACTCCCTGGCAACAGGCATTCAGCAATCTAGAAGGCAATTTTGATCAAATTGGAAACGATATTGGGCAGATTAAAGTTCAATTCGGAACGGTTGAACAATTGGTTGGCAATATAGTGAAGAATTTCTGCAGCGACGTTCCTGCCTGCGCAGATACAGCTGTAGCTAAGCTCGAAAAGAAAGGCGAGTCATTGCTACATATAATCCGACGACCCATAGGAGCTAATTTTTACTAGTGAAAGACACAATAAAATCAAGCCAAGCCATTGTTGACCTCAAATCCGAGATTAACTCGGCGTTAGATGACAGTAAAGCACTGGCCAAAGTGATTACTGATGCCATTCACAACTTTGGTACGCTTAGCGACCTTGACGTTAGCACAATAGTCAAAAAGGTAACATTAAAGGAAATCAAAAGTATCCAAGACCTTACAGGTTTACTACAAGCCGCGAAGAAATTGCCTGATATCATCAACCGCTTGAGCCAAACCGTACTCAAACTTCAGAAAAGTGTCGAGAATCTTCAAAACAATTCTCCAGCATTCATCAAAAACTTCAATGAAATACTGGACAAAACTTGGTTAAATGATGCCCGAGGAAACATTGCCAACTCCGCTGATGCAGTCCAAAAGATCCAAAACCTGGTTGCAGACAACCTTCTGCCACATGTCAAGGCAATCGAAAATAGCATCACCGCAATGGTTACTTCATTACAGAGTGTGGTTTCCTCAGGTGTACCATCTGTTGAAGGCCGAGTAGCTAGCTACCAGCGCTGGAGTAGAGGCCATTTCGCTATGCCTTGTCTGACAACGGGAAAAATTACTCTTACATTACCCAAGGCATTGGGAGGATTCAGTCAAGAGGTTGATTATCCACAATTTTACCGCTGTGAACAACCTTACGACATTCCCTTCCCAAACCATCATATTCCTTACATCAAGGTCACATTCAAACCCGGAAACACCATATCTGCCAGAGTACCTCAGGTAAATTTCGAAGCCGGCGAAGACATAGTGAATCAGACCAACCCGATTCAAATCCCGACCTTTTCCCAACCTCCATTGGCATTCATCTCCAGTTTTCAGGCCGGCGCTTCACCACCAAAGACTGGCCAGCCGGATAATTTCGCTCCTGGCGCGACTGCAATCACACTCAGCGATACCGGTCCCGCGTTCACTCTGCCTCCCGACCTGTTTACAAACGCAAATCAAGCTACTGCTGCAGCAACAGCAGGTTTCTCGCCTGGCATTGTCTTCTTCGAAAGTACCGCCCCAAATGGCGCTACGGTTACATCAAGAACAACTCTTCCCAGCGGTACTTCCATCAAAATAACAAGTACAGATGTGCATAAAACATTCTCTGTGGCCAGTGCATCCGTCGCAAATAACCATACACCGCAAGGTTTTATTGACAGTTCTCTATCCATCAGTGTTCTTACCACTCCAACTTTTACGAATAATAAAATTGTATCTACACCAACCAATACCGCTGGTGCTACTACAAGTTCATCCAAGTGAAATGCGGACACGATTTATAGGGCTGAGCTATGGCCCAGTTTACGTACTGTTCTGATTGTATTAGTCGTACTTTATCTTTGCTGATTTGGACCCTAAAATCACGGAAGAGTTTCATTTGACTTTGAACAGCGCAGACTTTCCTTTTAGCACTGCAAAAAATGATCGAAATAAGTATACATACGAACATCCAGATATTCTCTTCTAATTGAGACATGAAACGAATTACCAAATATTTTAAATGAGCTTTGTCTCCGGCCCTTGGGCACGAATTACCCTCCGGTTGCTATTTCTTACCCTAGGGTCTACATCACACCTCATGCAAGCCCTACCTTCTCAATCCAGCAATCTTTCATTTTTTTACTCCTTTACTTACTCTTTTCTGTTTCTTACCGGCGCTTCATAAGGTTTGAAATGTTGGTGTTCTTACTTTTGAGTCCGTAGCCGTAGGTTGAGAATGTGGGGTATCTTTACCTACAGAATTTATGGTGTAATGGGACTGGTTTTAATAGTGTGTACTTCAATCAACCACTTTTGATTAGCCACTTTTGAAATCTTTCAGATTGGATAAATAAGTGAAGTCAATTGAGCGCTTGCCAACGATACAATTTCCATGAATTTATCACGATTCTGTGAAAGGCTATCGCTGGCGGCCGCATATAGGAGATGGTTGGATTCTAAAGCCTCCCTCTAACATATTCTGCTCTTTTATTTGATTTAACAACATCTTCCGTATCTCAACAAATTCTTAGTAGTCTACATTATAGTATATGCTCTTTTGTCTTTACCTTTCTTGATATCAATCAGTTACATTCCGCTCGCTGCAGAGAACACTTGTGAGACCTCCAATATCCGCGATATCTGCCAATACTTCTTCGTATTATATAATATCCGATTCCTCTAAAACAAGCACATACGACCATAGATCAAGGAGAATTTGGCATCCCGTCCGCTCTGCCATACACAAGCCTTGAATCGGTGGATTAGTAGTTGGGTGGGTGACCACCAGCGAATCCCCACTGTTGTATGTAGTCTTATTTTTTTGCACTTTTGATTCCTGGACGGATTACCAGGCGTTGAGGCCAGTGTGCCTTGTTTTGATTACATTGCATATATCATGCATAATCGGTGTGGTAC